>LOJH01008845.1:0-11764 GCA_001685095.1 Ellobius talpinus
TCCTCCTCCTCTTCCTTTTCTTCTTCTTCTTGGGGGGAAGTCACAAGGGTGGGGGCAGACCTGTAAGGACTGCGAAGTGAGGTGATCAGGGTGCATGATGTAAAATTCCCAAAATAATCAATAAAATATGTTGGAAAAACATTTTATAAAAGGATTTCTTTCTGGCTCACCATTTGAGGACACTGTCCATGGCAGGAAGAGCACGGCATCAGCAGCTTGAGGCAGCTGCTCACGTTGTGATCACTATCATTAAGTAGAGAGAGAAGAATGCATGTTCAAGTCCATTCTCAGTCCAGGACCCCAGTATAAGGAACAGTGCCTCTCACATTGAAAGTGGATCTTTCTACCTCCATTAAATTATCAGATTGTCATGTTTGTGAGAGTTCGGTCATGCCCATTCTCTTCAGTCTCTGCATTTAGTCAATGTCCTTTCAAGCTGACAATATTAAACATTATTACACATCACTATTAAACATCACACCTAATTTATATGGCACTGGGGATGGGTCTGGAACCAGATTTAGGGCCTGGTGCGTGTTTGACACTCACTTTATCAATGGCTTACATTTATAGATCACAATTCCATCAAATATATTATTATAATATGGCATAATATAAATAGCTCAAAAGAATCTCGGTTACTTTCTCAAATAACATGACAAAAAGATAACTTATCCAAGTACTGTGCACGCATAGCCCTTACTAGCAAATCGTCATTTTAATTATGTAATGGGTTAGTGTTTGGAGGAAGCCCAGAGATGCTGAACTGAACTTCTCTTTATCTCAATCCATAGTCAGAGATAGGACTAGAAAAGCTTTTATATCTTTCCGTATGACATCTACACAAGAACTTCATAGATTCTGATATCAAAGGAAAAAAACAAGTAAATGTAGATTTGTTTTCAGGGATGAAAAAAATCTATGGAGGGGAAAATAGTTATTTAGAAAAATCAACACTTTATAGTTAAAAGATTCTTTTACAATGCTTTATTATCAACAGGTATAACAAGGAATAAAATATTCAATGGACAAAATTACTATTGTCACCAGATGACACCATTATATTTCCTAATTTAGCATAGTGTTGGACCCCTTGTCATTACCTAAAATTATTTTTAATTCAATCAGTGTGTTTTTATTTAACTTGTAAAAATCTGGCTGGATATAAGGGGATGTAAAACTGTCTTTTTGGAATTTGAATACACAGTCAAATGGATCTCTGTGAGTTCAAGGCCAGCCTGGTCTCTAACCTTTGTTTCAGACTAGTCAAGCTCAAAAAATAAGCATAATCAAACAAACAAAATTCTAACTGTTCTCCAGAGTTGAAATTGTCCCCTAAAATGCTGTTCAGGTCTAACTGCCGCCAGTTTCAACTCTATCACAAACACTTTTAAAGATCCATCTCCAGCATCATTCCCCATATACTCTCAGTGAGAACAGGCGTTCTGAGTGTAAGGACACAGGGGATAAATGCAGCTAGGGGGAAAAACTCAAAATCTAAAATTATAGCAGTTATTTTAGTTTCTAGCTGATAAAGTTATAGATTATTCTAGTTTTTTAAAAAAGTAAACTTTGACCTGAATCTCAAGAAAAAACTTCTGAAATCCAAGTAGCTTTAATTGTTTCTAAATAAAAATGTAGAATGACATAAATACTGGATGGCTTCTGGGCAATGCATCCTCCTAGGCTGAATAAGTTTTGGCCCTGAGGCAGCAGTTCAGAGAGGGTAGGTAACAAGAGGAATAAAGTTGTGATCCCAGCTAGACTAGAGCTCTCATTAACATCAGTGGTCATTGTGACCCTCCATGTGTGTACCCTCCTTGCTCTCTGTATCCTCAGAAAATTGTCCCTAGAGGGGAAAAAAGTCCAAAATTTTAGGAAAAGCTCATAAGACTGAAAACTTTAGAACCTTTTTGTGTTCTCTCATGGTTTTAAGAACAAGGAAGGGGGAAAAATAGATATGTCCTCTTTTCTTAGCCTAAAGGGAACACAAGAAACACTGTCTGCTAGGAATCCTGAGACATTTCTCTTTCCTGTTTCTGACATTTTTTTCACTAGTGAGAGAGGGAAAAAAATGCTTTAAGAAGTTTGAACAATCGGTACTCACATTTATAGCCAAATTTATTTCCTTAAAAGCTAAGGGAAAAGAGAAAAAAAGCTAGCAGTGATATGGGAGAGGAACCTGAGGGAGAAAACACTAATCCTTTAGGAGCCAAGTGAGATCTGTGTTTCTGACCGATTAAGTAAAGTGGAAAAGGCACAAGTCATGGGTATTAGCCCCGAAGGGGCCAGTTAGCTGGACTCAAATTCAAGGCCATGGAATATATATCTAACTTTGCTGCCGGCAGTTAATTACATCAATAGCTATCAGGAGGGACAGCAAAGGGCCTTCTCAATGCCTATTTTAGTTTCACTGAACACGTTCAGCTCAACTATTACCAAATATCTACAAAATCTAGTGAGCAATTTTAAAATCACACTGACTGTGAAAGTAACATACCTTTGGCTGCCTCTGTAAACTTGACATTTGAAATAGACAACCAGGCATCTTTTTTACAATTTGAATTTTAGCATTTATTTATGCCAAGTTAAGACCAAATAAACTAGTCTGGTTTTTGCCCCATGGTTTGCTCTGAGGCTTCTCTCACTGTCACAATCACCATGACAAAAATATTTATGAATGTCATAGTGAATAATCAGGAGAACCATGTCAAATCAGAATACCTGGTTTGCCACTCTGTTTTTAAAAAATAACTTCTTGGAACCAGATAGCTGGCTCAGTAATTTTGAGTTCTCCCAGGAGACTTGAGTTTTGTTCCCAACACTTATCCTGAACGGCTCATACCACCTGTAACTCTAGATCCAGGGGATCCCACACCTTCTTCTGGTCCTCTTAAACATTAGCACACACACACATACAGACAACATGAGCACACGCAGACACATAGGCACACACACAAAAGTAAAAATAATTTTTTAAATGAAGTAACCTTTAGACCTAAAAAGAAATATTCAAAGCTGACTGTATCTCCATTTATAGCTTATTTTGTAATTGTTTCTATACAATAACAGAATAAGAGATTAAAAAGTATTTGCAAAGTATGCTGGCTAGTTTTATGTCAAGTTGACACAAGCTGATGTTATTGTAGAGAAGGGAAAACTTGATTAATGAAACGGCTCCCTACAATTGGACTGTAAGCAGGGAAACCTATTGTTTCCCTTAGATAGATGGGGGAGGGCCCAGTCCATTGTGGGTTGGGATACCTCTGTGCTGATGATCCTATGTTCTATAAGAAAATAGGCTGAGCAAGTCATAAGTCACATGCCGTTAATTGTCATCCCTCCTGACTTTTACATCGGTTCCTGCCTAATTTGAGTTTCTACCTTGACTTCCCTTAATGGACTTGTGATTCAGGATGCACAAGTAAAATAAACCCTTTCCTCCCCTAGCTGCTTTTGGTCAATAGTGTTTCATCACAGCAATAGTAACCCTAACTATGATACAGAGTTATTCAAAAACTACAGTTTTAGAACTAAGCAAAATTAAAGTTAAAATGTTATGTGAAAACATCATGTGATAGGCAGGGCGTTTTATGTAAGTTTTGAAGTGGCAAGCTCAAGGGGTCATACTGAATTTGCAGAGGACCCAAATCCAGTTCCCAGTACCCACATTTGGCATTCACAACCACCTGTAACTGCAGTTCTGGGGCTCTGGTGTCCTTTTGTGACCCTCACAGGTACCCATAATCATGGGTAAATATACTAAGTCACCTCACATATCCATAAATAAAAAAACAAAATAAATATTGAAAAATAACAATTCAAAGGGAACAATTAAATTTTGCATGCCGATAAAATGCTGGACAACAATTCAAGCGTCCAACGCAAAAAAGTAAAGGTAAACATGAAAATGTCACAGTGTCTTAAAGCACAATGTCTCCCCCACACATACACCCCATTTTTGGTCAAATTTAAAAATGATTTACTAAAGACATCTTCATTGTGAAGAAGGATGCTTAAAAGAAATCCCATACTAGCTCAGAATTGAGAAAAATAGATGGTTATTTATTTAGGGGTAGACTCAAAAATCAGAATACTCTGCTGGAATGGAGAACAGAAACCGAATCCAGCAGCTGGGAAAGAGACCGGATTGCATGCTCTACATTGGCATAAGTAGTATAAGAGGCCACACCCCAGTGGGCGGGTAACCACTGGCTGTAGGATTTCCTACAGCATCACTGTCTTTGCAGTGGACTGTACTGAGTGCGAGGAAAGGAGATCATTTTCATTCTCTGCCTGCCCTCACTCCTTTGTGCTTTTCCCTTCTTCCCTCCCACCTCTTTCCAACACTCAAGGAAGCTCAACTCCGTCTTAGTCAGGCTCACTATGGACGTGATAAAATAGCATGCCAGGAAGAAAACTGGAGAGGAAAGGGTTTATTTGGCTCACACGGAACTGTTCATCATTGAAGGGAGTCAGGACAGGAACACAAACAAGGCAAGAACATGGAGGCAGGAGGTGGGTACAGAGGACATGGAAGAGTGCTGCTTGCTAGCTTGCTACCCATGGCTTGTTCAGCCTGCTTTCTTATAGAAGCTAGGACCACCAGCCCAGGGGTGGTACTAGCCACAAGGGGCTGGATTGTTCCACATCAATCACCAACTAAGAAAACGCCCTACTGGCTTGCCTACAGAAGGAATTTATGAAGGCATTTTCTTAATTCAGTTTTCTTCTCTGATGGCTTTAGTTTGTGTCAAGTTGAGATAAAACTATGCATCACCATCTCCCAACCATGTCTGAAAACTAATTCAGGAAACTTCAAAAGACTAAGCAAAGTCCACAGTGTGTTGGCAGTTCCAATTGCTCTCTAAGACAACAGGAAGCAGCTGTACTACATATCACAGCTCAAAGGTATAATAATGTCTCCACTAGCTTGTGTTTGAACCCTTGGACTTCATCTGGTGATGCTATTTGAGGAGGTTGCAGAAAGCTTAGGAACTGGGAACTAGCTGGAAGAAGGTCACAGGGTACGATTTTGGGGACTGTATCATCCCTGGCCCTTTCTCATAGCTCATTCTGATTCACGTCCTCCAGAGAGCTCCTTGGCTGTCTTAGGGCTGTGAAAAGCAGAACCTTCTGACACCATGAGCCACAAGGGATCTTTCCCCTTAGTTGTTCTCCCCAGTATTTTGATCATAAATAGCAAGAAAAGTTGCTAATAGACTGGGTTCCTCAGAGTTCTTCTGAGAACTAATAGTACCATGAGTAGGACTTGCTGTTCTAACAGCTTCTATAGGTAAACCCACTTAATTTGACAATATTAAAAAATTGAGACCCCGAGGGAATATATGAAATTGTCCAAAAGTTTAGCTTGATAATAGTTATGATATTAGGAATCATTTTCTTGTAGTCTCTCCTTAGGCAAAACGAGGTCACACTTACATAACTGCATCAAAGTTGAGGACCATAGGAGAAGCTGAATCCACGAAAGTGATTCCCCTTTTTTCAGACATAAGAAGTAAATGCAATTGTCACTGCTAAACGCAGTGAACTACAGGTTTCTAGAAATGCATGCCCGATGGGAATACGTTTGCACTTGGGTAGGTGAATTTAAGAATGAGTAGGAGAGATCTGTCTGTTATGCCCACTCTCAATTTAAGGATCTTGATGAGAGCTATCACCTCAGGCCCACCCCAGCCATGCATCTATCTCAGCTGTATCTAAAAGGGCTCATTCGTTCCATAGACTTGAAGAACTGGAACTACTTTGATAATTAATGTTGACTGTCAATTTGATGAGACAAACATCTGAGTGTGTCTGTGAGGGAGTTTCCAGAAAGGATTAATATAAAACCTAAACTACCCTGAACATAGGCTACACCAATCCATGGGCTGGGTCCTGGAGGAGAAAAGTAGAAACCAAGCAAAACAGAGCACCAGCACCAGTGCTCCCTCTTCTGCCCAAGTGCAGATGCAACGCGCCAGCAGCCTCATTCTCTGCCCCCTGCCCACCTGCCACAATGGACTGTATCAACAAAACATGAACAAAATAAGCCCTACCTTTTTCAACTTGCTTTCTTCCAGTTGTTTACAATGGAAACATAAGGCTATTCTCTGGATTGAACCATTAAATAAGATCCTCTCCTATTAAATGTCTAAGAGTTTTTCTTGGTTTTCTTTAAATATTCAACATCATAAGAATAAGATATATAATGGCATTCTATGAGTAGCAATAGGAAGGAGATCGGTAGAAGAAAAAAAAGGAACAAGAACTATGCCGGAAAAGAAATTGGATACAAATCTTACTGCTTATGCATTCTCAGTATTTCTTCCATTCCCATGGAAGTGGGGAGCCATGTAATTATAAATAACATATCACATTTCATTATCAACACTACTATAAAGCTTCGAAATAATTGGCAACATCATGTTCTCTTCACTTTCAACAATTGTGCTAAAGGGTTAACCAGCATGTCCCGTGCAAGGAACAATGTTGGTTAACCAAATGGTCTTTAAAAAACAGACAACAATAAATAGCTTCAATAATTTATATTAATTCAAGTCTTATGGTTAATGAGGCAAATGGAGTGCTCTCAGAGGGGAGCAAAGCACAGAACAGCAGCATTAAGAACCTTCAGACCATTGCTGGAAAAGGAGACCACAAGTCCAAAATACCCCCCAACCACCATGTTTTACGCTGGGGATAAGCTTAATACTACCATTCATGCTTTACGCTGGGGATAAGCTTAATATCACTCTCGTTTTGCAGAGGCTAAGCTAAAACAGTGTCTGCACAATTACACCAAAGAGGAGCTGTCTCTTGGCTTCTTTGTGGATACCATCCAATGCACCTGAAATTTCCACTGTACTAAGCATATACTTGTTTGTTAAGACAAAGAAAAGAGCAAACCTGTGACAAGATCTACATATCCCATAAATTAAACCATCATCTGTCTAAACACCTATCAAAGTTGATAACCACATTAGGGGGTGTATTAAGGAAAAGAGTGATGAATAAGGTGAAGTATAGCTATATGTTCATTCACTAAAATTTACTAGTCAACAACTATGTAGCATGTGCCAGATATAAGTCCTAGAATTAGGATAAAGACTAAGATTTCTATCAGGTGTTGTGAGTCACACCTGTAACCCAGCATGAATGAGGCTGAGTCTGGACAGGAGCAAATGCAATGCCAGACTGAGCTACATAGTGATATCCTATCTCATCCACCCATCCACTCAAGGAACACTATTTTCTTAAGAACAGAAATGCAGAGAGACTCTGGAATAATCAGGGGATGGTTAGCCAGAGAATTGGTTCAGAGGGATCATTTCTACTATTCTACATATTACAGAGGTGAACTATGTTCAACTATTCCTTGTATATTTCAAATGACCTCCTTGTATATTTCAAATGACCTCCTTGTATATTTCAAATGACTTTTGAATGACCTCAACACAAAGAAATTTGTTTAAACTGATGGATATAACAACTGCCCTGGTCCAATCAGCACACAGTGCATCCATGCAGTATGATGTCACAATACATTCCAGTGACATACACAACTTTGTGTCAACTGAAAAAAAATCTGAAGCAGAACAATACAGCTTGCCCTCTAATCTCTAAACTCAACAGGGCCGAAAGAGAGCATGGTTCCTTGCTTTGATGGAATGAAGTCAGGCAGCTCTGCAGGAACAGAAGGCTGTGAGAAACTAGCCAAGGCAGAGAAGGGGCTCATGCTAAAGAGGGGATATTCTCCTGAGCTGATATTTTAGCTGTACACTGTTCCTCTGTTATAGAACAATACTTCATAAGCTTGAGGCATTTGATAACAGAGGCATGGAGCCTGCCCTCAAGTTGCATATAGTATGTTGGCTAATAAAATTCCAGAGATAACCTGTCCCTATCATACTAGCATATTATATATACTCTCAGTCTCTCTCACACATTCCTTGTCTCTATCATACTAGTCTCTCTCTCTCCATCACACATACACACAAACTCCCCTGTCCCTATCATACTAGTGTATCAAACACACACACATACACAAACTCCCCTGTGCCTATCATACTGATACATCACATACACACACACAAACACACAAGCTCCCCAGTCCCTATCATTCTAGGGTATCTCTCTCACACACATACACACATGCACACACACACGAACTCCCTTGTCCCTATCATATTTGTGTATCAAACACTCACACACATACACACACACATACACACACATATACACACACATACACACACACATCTGTGAATACTTTGATGAGTGGAACAGAGGGCACATGGTAGAAGCTGACAACCAAATCTCCTTCCTTCCCTACTGCTCCTTGCAGTTGTTTCCCACCGTCCCTTATGGTGTCCATCATCTCATTTCTGACCAGTGCAATTGCAACCTAGCCAAACCTCATGCCTTTGGCCTCCGTATCTTCCTAACAATGCCATAGAGTTCTTCAGGAAAGATAGCCACTGGTTCAGAATCAGGTCTTCACTGAGACGTTCAAAGCCTACCACCCGGTCCCTGTCCACATACCCACAAACTACTTTTTCTGAGCTTTATTCTTTCTACCAAACATTTGGACCCACGGTGTCCTTCTGATCAATCTATAGTCTTGTGTCCTCTGGTTCTTATATCTGGAATGCCACTTTGTGTATTTGCAGAGCACAGTACTACATCTTTCAGGACTCTCTTCCCTGCTCTCTAAGTCCATATCTATGTCTTTAGCACATAAATCTGTAGACCTATGTGGTTGCATTTACTGTGGGAAAACCTGCACTGTGTGATTTTTGTTATAATGGTGTCATTATTTTAATGCCCCCCCATTAAACTTGCAGGCCCTGGAACACAAGAACAATGCCATTTGTTTCAACAACATCAACATCCACCCTGACTGATACATGGTGATCATTAACACCTATTTGTTTAGTTAATTGATTATTGATTTAGTGTTTAATTGGGATATTTTAAATGACTTGTTAACCTCTTATACTTTATGTCAGGATCCAGTAAAGAAAGAATTGTATTTTCCACAATAGAATAATAAATATTTTTAAGCTTTATTTCAGTTACAATTATCTAGATTTACTCTGATAGATTGAAGACGGTTTTGCCTAACACAATAAATAAACATGACCTATGCCAATAACATTTTATTCATAAGGCTAATTTGCCATCTTTCAACCATTTGATGACTTCAATTCTATACTGTAAATCACACACATGTATCTCGTAGGTTAGAGCTCTCCTACAAATGTGGTTTTTCTGTAGAGATGTTGTTTTCTATTGGTTACTCATATTTCTGTTCATAAAGGCTTCTGTTATTGCACACTGTCTTTACAAGGATGTTTGTATGTCTGTAGAATAAACAGACCTCCAGACAAACTGTCCATTAAAAAAAATCTGTTCCCCAAATTCAGGGTTATTCTCCTGTTACACATTCCATGATGTGTGCCAATATCCTCTAGCCTTCTTTTTGTTTTTTAAAAACAGACTCATGGAAAAGCGGCATGTATTAACCTTGACCCCTGTTATTATCATTAATAATAAATTCTGTATCTCTTATGCCTTCTGACAATGCCTACAAATCTCTATCAGGCAAGCTCATTCACTTGCAAGTAGGATCAAATGTAGACACTTTAAAATTCTTGACATTATATTCATATACCATACTCTAATCCACATAGGAGAATTTTACTTTTAAATTTTCAGTTTTACCCTTTCTTGAAAAACTAAGAGTCCTGGCAACATCAAACCTACATTTCCTGGTGGTAGCAAATGGCCATAATTGAGTGGCAGCTGTTGTCATGATCCCCATTGTTCTGGGGTGCATCCTGACCAGTCATTGTTTCATTGTTTATAGTCATTTGTCTATGGCTCCTGTGAGCATTTGAGTTTGTGGTCCCATTTGAAACAAGACATCAGTAGATATATTAAACAATGGATTAGATTAGATCAAAATACAACTCTTTAGACATGTTGGCAATATCTAGGTGTACCAAATAACATCTCAGGAAGGAAAACAAAACAAAACAAAACAGGTGGCTAAAACCTGAATTAATGTAATGGCAAACACAATAAGGAAGTAAAAGTAAGGTTATAGGATTTTCAGATCAGTGTCATCTTCCTATATCTTGAGTGTGAAAGGACAATGAATTTTTTGAGCAGTATTTTTTGAACAGTCCTTTGGAGGTAATGCCTTTTGTTGAGTGAAATCAGCAAAAACTTGAGAGCTTTGATGAAGTGGTTAAGTCTAAGTGGAGGCTAGGGACATGAAAAGCCTAAGAAGTCTGATGAGGACCCAACTGCACATGTTAATGAGCATCTGAGTCCACAGCTCTGGAGAAGGCTGTCAACAGATGGACTTCATGGGCTCCACAAACCCTGAGACACTGAATGTAAACTCTGTGTGCCTGTTGCTTACGCATGTCTTCCTGGGTAAGCGCTTGCATCTTTTCTTAGACTTTCAAAGAGACCTCTGGTAACTGGAGAGAAAAGTCTCCTGAGGATGTGCTCTGAAAGTCACCTAGAAGATAATTAAAATTACCCTTTGGAGTATCTACATTTGGTCCTTAGAATACATTGGTGGTTAGACCTAGGATTTCTTTCAAATGCCCAAATCAACATGCATTCCCTTATTTAACATAATCCATGATTGAGGACTTGATAGGCCCTATGTGTGAACCAGCTACTATTATTTTGTTAGCAATTTAGAACCAGCTTCTAAATTAGCATGTCTATACCCATAGATTCTTGCAGCTCCCAGACCTCATCAGAGAAATGTCTTCATGCAGTAGACTGTAATTAACAGAATGTCAAACAAAACTAGCCAAAGTGCAGAAAATATCAGTGGAACACTCAGCCAAAATTGGCACATCAAGACTCAGGAACCACCGCTAAAAGGATAAGGAAACATTTTAAGAGCCAGAGGTCATGGAGGGGAAGAGTTAAACAGTGTCTTATGAGCATGGCAGTATCACTAAACACATGAGCTCATGACATCTGTAAGTTGCCTGCAAAAGACTGACAAAAGATCAAACTGGTCACCATTCTATGCTGCAATGGTAAAGGGTGTCATGAGCCCCACCTCTGAGAAGCTGTGGGCTTAGAGGGGAGGAACAATCATTTTCATAAAGGGTGTGATCCTGGTAGGTCCATGCAGTCAATGACCCCACACCTAATATTCCTCCATTTCATTCTTTGAATCCATCTGTTTATACTGCCTATCCAACCCAAAGTACTCTAGAAAGTAACAAGTAGAGAAGAAACTACAAGGGAAAGGAAAAAAATAATCTTCATGTGTTGCTTCCACAGAGTTACCACATACCATACTGGAACAAATGTTGAGAACAAAAGTTGATTTCAGCTCATGGTTTCAGGAGAGTTTTGTCAAGCTTGATAGGGAAGATTACAAAACGGGAATGACTCATTCTATGTCTGGGGAGCATGAGGCACCTGGTCAGTGGGATAATTAGGAAGGTTTTCCTCAAACATATATCTCTACCAACCAGCACTACCTCCTAAAGATTCCACAGTTGGTGCGGGAGAATTGTCTGTATTCTGTCAATCATGTTTTAAATAGATGCTGATTGGCCAGGCAAGAAGTATAGGTGGGTCAACCAGACAGGAAGTAGAGGTGGGCAATGAGAACAGGAGAATTCTGAGGAGGAAGCCCATTCCTTGCAGTCCAGTGGAGACCACCGAAGCAGCAACATGTGACCTACCCCGCTGTGAAAGGTACTGAGCCATGTGGCTA
>LOJH01008845.1:11832-29112 GCA_001685095.1 Ellobius talpinus
ATATAAGCTACAAGAGCTAATAAGAAGACTGAGTTAATGGGCCAATCAGTTTATCATCTAATGTAGACTCTCCATGTGATTTTCTTTGGGACTTGTCGGCTGTGGGAACAGGGCAGGACAGAAACCCCAACAAGCTGGTCTTCATGTTACACACAGTCTCACCAAAGAGTGCCACTATGGTTTGAAAGAGAAATGTTCCACAAGGTCACCTATGTGAACACTTGTTTCTTGGTTGGTGATGCTATTCAGAGAAGTAATTGGGAGTTGCATTCTCACTGAAACAAGTACACCACAGGAAGGAACCTAAAGAGTTCTAGCCTTGCCCTATTTCCAGGTTTCCCTTTGCATCCCATGCGTGGATAAAGATGTGATTTCTCAGTTTTCTGTTTCGGTTATCTGCTGCCTTGCCAGATTGGTCATCATGGACTCTCCCTCTGGAAGCTTAAAGCAAAGTAAACTCTTTCTTGAGCGAGTTTGCTCCTGAGGTTTGAACACAGCAACAGAAAGTAGCTAATACGGGATTGAGCAGCTGGAGCTATGTGAGGATATGGATGATATATCAGATTCAAAGCATACCACCCTGTTATTTCAAACTCTTATTTTAACTTTGCTTTCATTTGCTCCCTCAATCATATATGGCAGTTTCCATGCCAGCCTCACTCTGATTTTTCTGCCCTCAAGAAAGTCTATATCTGGTCTATCATTCTACATCTACTGTGTAATGTCACACTGTTCTAGCTCAAAATGCAAGCATGAGCACCAGTGGTTTGAAGAAAAGAAATCCGATCTTCCTCTATTCATCAAGTAGGAAGTTTCCAGAATTTAAGATTAGGGCTCAAACAGGTGATACACACTTCTGAAACCTCAGAATATCCTGTTTCAGTAATCCCATGGCTTCTACCTTAAATCTTCTCAGATTCTAAACAATACATATATCATAGATTTTGCAAGATGTAGGAAAATAAAGGGGTCTTAATGCATTTTTGAGGACCTCCACTAGTTACTTAGCCATTAAGGAAAACATTATCTTTATTAGCTTTCCTTCTTTTATACTTTCTTTTTCTTTTTTTTCCTTCTCATTGTTGTTTGTTCATTTGTTTGTTTTTCATTTGGTTTGATTCTTTTCAGTTTTTGAGACAGGATTTCATGATGTAACCCTGGCCAACGAATTGCTATGTAGACGAGGCTGGGCTGGAAATAACAAAGATCCAAAGATGTACCTGCCCTGTCTTTACCTCCCTCCACTCCTGACTTCCCTTTGTTTTGATATCCATCTAACATTTAGCATTAGCAAATTGTCAATGTTAACTTCCTTACTGTAATTTGTCAGTGTATTATGGTGTGTGTGTGTGTGTGTGTGTGTGTGTGTGTGCAAAATGAAGCTCTACAGGCATATCCATGTAGCCTATCATCTTTGTTTTAATTTATACCAACGCTGTACAAAACAGGAAGAGAATAACTCAATGAAGGGAAACTGTGAAAATGAGTGATCTTTTTGGTAAGTTTAATCCAAGGTGTTAGCCCACATGATGGCTCATACTGAACATAAACTTAAGTAATTTGTAATTAAAATGAGACGAGATTCACCTTTGTAGATCAGTCTCAAATCAGCCTAAATTGTCTGAAAAAGTCACTAATTGAACACTGTGAGTCTACCAAGAAGAATTGGTTAGATTTATTTTTATCAAGCCATGAAGCCTCCCCATGACCCACAGCAAAATGAAGAAGCTATGTTCATGTACGATTGGCTGCCATTTGTTTGACTTCTAATTATTTTGTGTCTTAGAATCAGTTTGTCTTCTGGGAGCATATAAAACAAACAGTAAAACACGGTTTTTATTTATTCAGATTTGAGCTGTGCACATTGCTCATCAGTATATTGAAAAAGTTACTCAATTCACTTCTATTTAAATATTGATAAAGTTTGTTATTTGTATCCTAGCTTCTTTCATAACCTAGAATAATTTAGATAATTAATAGAATTTTTGATACACTTTAGAATAATTTAAATTAATATTTAATTCACAGTTCTTTTTGATATCATATAACAGTAAGGATAAATATAAGTATTTGGGTAGCCAGTAATTCCTTAATAGTGTTCTCTTATGGAGATAAAAATGTTTAATTATTAATTAATTTAGTGCTATCAGAACTGCAAAGTTTTTAGGCATTTCCAAATTTGGGGAAATTTTCATTATTCAGTAACTGGATAATATAGAAAAAAGACTAAATTATATCCTCAGGTGCTTATAGGAGTCATATCAAGTAAAATCTATTAACATGGAGATTCACTACACAACTGAGCACGCTCCTAAGTCAGTCTAGACCCAGTAAATAGAAGACTTGGTTACGGACTAGAGTTTTCAGACTGAATCCTCTTCTCTCTCCATAACAAATAGGTTTTCATCACTCAAGTAACATATGGCACTAAATGAGCCAAAAGGAAGAAAAGCCCATGGTGCATTATTTGTCTGCATTAAGCTCTGACATTATCTTCACAACAGTGCGTGTGTGGTTTTACACAATGAGAAACTGTTCTGAGAGTTCCAAGGGATGTTTCTGTCCCAGCTCCTACCTTTGTGAAGGAGCCCATTTTCAAAGAAACATCCAGTGTGTGAATTATGCTCAGTCCAATTACTGTGCAGGGCATTGGAAATTTACTCCTAACTGGATGCTATTAAAGCAAACAAGTCAATTTACATGTAACATTGAGGTTCAGGTTAAAAGAAAATGCATAATGGATTTCTGCATATCTGTGACCCACTGTAAGCATGCTTTTATTAAAAAAAATTGACACAGTGCTTTTCCTCAATATGTTTTTTGCTTTTATAATAACTAAATGAATAGGTAATAATACTTTCCAGGATCAATCATATATGATCATTAAGGACCTGCTATGTATAAATATCACACTGTGCAAAGGTATTTAGATCAGACAAGACTCTGCCGTGGCACAAACCCTTCTTAATTTTGCCTCAAACCTTTGAATCTTTGCAGTCTGAAGAAATAAACAAGACTGTCGAAGGGCAGGACTGCCTGGCATGCAGAGCAGATATTGCCTCGGCTTTCAAATCAAACTCTCCAAACTGTAATAAAACTATAAATGTAAGATAATTTCACCATCTAAAATAAATTCAGATGGAAATGGACTCTAACTGGCTGGCCCTGAAACAGAATTTACAAACACACCATGAAAACAGAGAAAGCTGAAGGATAGAAAGAGAATTCTAGGATTATCTGCGTCAGATGTCAGTGTTTAACATTAGGGGTTTTCACCATGCCCAGGCGAGAAGGCCTGGGTAACCAGGACTGGTTTTTGTTTGTTTCTTTGTTTGTTTGTTTGTTTTTGTTGAAGACCTTCATGATTCCTCTTTTTAGCCACTTGAGTTTGGAGATAACAGGCTCGTACTGTATTTCAGGAAAACTTTAAAAAGAAGTAAATAAACATCATCAAAGAGTTAAATAAAAACACATCTTAACTCAATTTGAGCCAAAGAGATGCACACTGCTTCTGTTGTGATGTCACTCTATTGAGTTTGCATAGAAGCAAAGGCTGCACTTCCAGGGGATTTGAACTTAGGTGGGCTGGAGAAAGAATGTGTGAACCACACATAGACATTTCTCCACACAACAGCCTCAGAACTTTCACTTTGTTAGTCTCCAGGGAGTAGTGTCTGAATTTAGGTTGTGTCTGTAAAGCAGCTACCAGGATTAAAAATCAAAATAATCATTTAAGCAAATCAGGAATTTTTTGTCTGGTACAAAAACGCACTGAGTGTAGGTGGAGGCCGCTTGTTTGTCCCAGCTGCCCAGAACCAAAATAACCACACAGAAAATATATTAATTAAAACACTTCTTGGCCCATTAGCTCTAGCTTCTTATTGCCTAACTTATATTAATTTAACCTATTTCTATTAATCTATATATTACCACATGGCAGTGGCTTACCCGGAAAGATTTGGCATGTCTGACTCAGGCAGCTCCATGGTGTCTCTCTGACTCCACCCTTCTTTCTCCCAGCATTCTGTCCAGTCCTCCCTGCATATCTAAATTCTGTCCTATCAACAGGCCAAGGCAGTTTTTCTATTCATTAATGGTAATCACAGCACACAGAGGGTACTCCCACATCAACTGAAATCACTTCTCTTGGTTTTGCCATTATTACATAGCTATGCCTCTCCTTCCTTCCAAAAGTACAAGTGTGGCTTTCAACATCATAGAACCATCACATGCAATACGAGAACTGGTTACATCATTCATCTGTAATTATCTCTAAGGAAAATGTTGCATGGGTAGAAGATCACTGATAGTTATTAGTAAAGAGAAGACACAATGTCCAATGGCCATGCATTTGCTAAGGGTGAGAAATACACTGCAAAGACACCCCTCCAGGGGTCTCCCTAACTTCTGAAGACAATACAAGTGGAAGGGCAAAGGTGATTCCCACTGCCTCCAGGGAGCTCATGAGCACTAGTAAACAAGGAGGACAAGAATGAATCAGAAAAGAAAGGAGAAAAGAATAAAGGTTTTGGATAGTACATTTGAAAATAGCCATTGTGGACTGAGTATAGCTCAGTTAGTAGAATGCTTTCCTAACATGGATAAATCCCTGAGCTGGATCCCCACAACCATACACTAGGCATGGGAGCACATGCCTAGAATCCAGCACTTGGATGGTAGAAGCAGAAAAATCACGAGTCTCAATGTCATAGCAAGTTCAGTCTAAGACGGTCTCAAAAGAAAATTAGCTGTTTTAAATAGAAGCCTATCTTTTTATAGTTAAATATATCAATGAAATACCTTGCCTTTTCCAACTACTGTGGTTACATTTTGCTAAACCTCCTGCCATATTACTTTATGACATGATGTTTTTTCTTAACTCATTAAACAAAGATACCACTATGGGATTAAGTATTGTCTTAGGGTTTCTATTTCTGTAGAGAGACACCATGACAATGGCAACTCTTATAAAGGAAGCATTTAACTGAAGTGGCTCACTTGGAGTTCAGAGGTTTAGTCCATTATCATCATGAAGAAAGCAAGGCAGCTTGCAGGCAGACATAGTGCTGGAGAGGTAGCTGAGAGTTCAATATCTAACGCAGGCAATAGGAAGTGAACTGAATCATTGGGTGTGGCTGAGAATATACGAAGACCACAAAGCCCACCTCCACGGTGGCATGTTTCCTCTAAAAAGGCCATGCTCACTCCACCAAAACCACACCTATTAATAGTGCCACTTCATTTTCTTTAGCCCCCACATTCCACTACCTGGCCCCCAAAGACTTGAAGCCATATCATGATGCAAAAATGCACTCTTCAGAAAGCAGGACTTCAAAAGTCCTCATAGTCTATCACAGGATCAAAAATCAAAAGTTCAAAGTCTTTTGTGAGATTCATGCAATCTCTTAACTACAATCTCCTATAAAATCAAAATCAAAAAGACAGATCACATACTTCCAAAATAAAGGCACAGGATATGCATTATCATTGCAAAATGAGGGGAAGGGAACACAGTGATGAAATAGTGGACCAAAGCAAGACTGAAAACCAGCTGAGCAAACTCCAAACTCTGCATCTCCAAGTCTGATGTCAAAATGCTACGGAGCTATCCAACTCCTTTCAGCTTTGTTGACTACAACACACTGATATCTCTTGGGCTGATTCCACTTCTGGTTAGCAGCTCTCCGCAGCAGGTATCCCATTGCTCTGGCATCTCCAAAATCTCGGGGTCTCCAAGGTAAGCCAGGCTTCAACTTTACAGCTTCAAGTAATTGCTTCTCTAAGCCTCCATTCAGGGATACCCTAGACACATGCCTGGCCACAGTGGCTTTTCTTATTTTCTGAGGTAAATTCCATAATCCTTTCCTTCTGTTCTTAAAGCCAGGACCACATGGCCAAAGCTGTCATGTTCTGCTGCTTGCTGGGGCTGAAACATGCCCCCCCAACTTGTCCAGTTACATCTTCACCAACTTTCTTTATCCATGGTTTCCTTCACTTCCTAGCTTTGGCTGTCTCTAGCCCAGGCTGACTTCAGACTCAGAGATCTGTCAGGCTCTGCTTTCCAAGTGCTAGGATTAAAGGTCTGCACCACCATACCAGACTCTACGTTTTTCTTTAATTTCTTTTCACAAGTTGAAAATCTACCTGGGTGGCCCTGAGTTTGCCACCTCCTTTATTTTATTTATTAATCTTTTTTATATCCTTGAACACAAGATTTAGCTCCTCTCTACTTCCTAGTTTTCTCCTTAAATATTTTTCCTTGCTCAGCTTGCTCCTTTTCATTATAGGTCTTCATAAGAGTGACCAATAATATCCATACTGTAGAATCAATGCTAGACTGTTTTGAGATTTCTTCTGCCAGCAGCATTAATCCACATCTCTCCACATTAGCCTCAGGCAGATTCTTTGTACAAGGGCAAAAAAGCAGCCACATTCTTCACCAAAATAACACAAGAAATATTGCTAGGCCACAAATTAATAGTCCTCTCCTCTGTATCCTTTTGATCCCCACCCAGCACCACTGTCTTCTATGTTCCTACTAGGATGACCCATTGAGCAGCACTTAAAACACTCAACTGCTTTTCTAATCCACAGTCCTTCACACAAAAGCATGGTTTAGGTCTATCACAGTGATGCCCCAGTCCGTGCTACCAACTTCTCTCTTATTTAGGGCTTCTATTGCTGAGACGAGACACCATCCATGACCACAGCAACTCTTATAAAGGAAAACATTTAATTTTGTTGGTTTATATACAGTTAAGAGGTTAAATCCATTATCATCGGAGAGGGACATGGTGGCATGCAAGCTGACAGGGTGCTGGAGAGGTAATTGAGTATCATCTATCTGGGCTGGGAGGCATCAGGAACTGGTCTGTCTCTCTGGACATGGCTTGAACATATATGAGACCTCAGAGTCTGCCTCCGTAGTGACAAACTTCCTCCAACAAAACCACACCTACTCCAACAAGGCCACACCTCCTAATAGTGCCACTCCCTTTGGTGGCCATTTTCTCTCAAACAACCATAAGTATAAAATACAGTTTTGATGTAGGAGAGTGGACACTGGAATTAGAAAAAAGCTTTCTATAATAACTCTATAACCTTTTACAGGTTTTAATTGTTGATGAATATCTGAAGTCAGATTTCACTATTACACTGTCCTCTTGAGCTGGGCATGGTGCTGAATACCTGTGACCCCCAAACCTTGAGATGTGAAAG
This sequence comes from Ellobius talpinus, assembly GCA_001685095.1. NCBI lineage: Eukaryota > Metazoa > Chordata > Mammalia > Rodentia > Cricetidae > Ellobius > Ellobius talpinus. Next base: position 19,051 of record LOJH01008845.1, read on the forward strand.
CAGGAGGACTTGAATTCAAGGACATACTTACCTATTCAATGAAGTCCAGGTCAGCCTGAGATCCATGAGTCCCTGTCTCAAAAGAAAAAAAAAAAACAAAGAGGGAGGAAGGAAGGAAGAAAAGGAGGCAGCAAAAGTCAAAGGGAGGGAGGACAGCTGTAGGGTTGGTGATACAAGCCCAGAGGGATAAAGAAAAGGAACTATCCCTTAGAAGTTTTGTGAGAGTCCAAGACTGTTTTTACTACATTTTACAATGATGGGAAATGACTAACCAAGCACATTTTTTGTTTGTATTTTCATCTCTTTAATATTTATTGTCAAAAAATCATTTTTAAAACCTGACTCACGTATTATAAAAGCCTGTAGTGGTGAGGTCTGGGCTGGGGACAGGGTTAGGGACTGAGCTGGGGATGGGGTTGAGGACTGAGCCAGAGAAGGTGTTGCTGTCTGGGCTGGGGCTCCAATGGATGGTGTGCATTCCCTGGCAGCCTGAAGAATGCCTGGCCATTGCTCTCATTGTTTGGTCTGCCAGGACCCATAGCCAGAAAAGATGGGTGTCAGATCACACAGGTAATCTTCAGCACATCCGGAACAGGGAAATGGAGCTTGAGCAGGCAAAAACGAGATAAAACTTCAAGAGTCTGTCTTTTACCTACTAAGAAAGTAAATCGAATAGTGTAAGGAGAGAAAAAGAAAAGAAAAGAAAAGAAAAGAAAAGAAAAGAAAAGAAAAATGCTTGTTGGCTTCAGGATTTGCATTGAGAGGCGACAACAGGAGCCAGGCTTGTCTTTGTTCAAAACAGATACCTTAATGCACCCATTGAAATGAGAGGAGGGAGTGGGGTATGCCAGGAAAACTTTCTTCCTTCTCTCAGATTCAAGTGTTAGCAGGAGCCACATTGCTACAAACCGTAGGGAAACAAATGTGCACTGGGCACCCACAGTTGGAATCAAAGCCCCCTACAACAGTACCAGCAAAAAGTACTTGATTTAATGCCTCTACCATTATCTAGCGAGAAATGAGACGCTGCGTGGGAGATTAAAAAATCTTTTATGAGAAAAGATACGGGAAGGAGTGCTTGCCTCTTCATCCCAGCTGAGGAAGCTGCAGAGTCCTAAGCAAATAAGGCTTAGGTGGTCACACACTGAGCTAACTGCGCATGCGCTTCTCCATCACCGTGAAAACAATCACAAATTTGCCACTGCGTTCTGTAAGAAAACACTTAAGTGGAAGAATCATATGTCAAAAACTGGAGGGTTATGCAAAATCACTTAATTACTGTAAGGTCTACTTTTGGCAGTGTCTGTCCTAAAAAGGCCTCTTCCTTTTAAATGCACAGTGCATGAGGACGTTTAAATTATTACTACGGTGTGTTTGGATTAAGAATGGAACTTTGTTTTCATAAATATTTTTAAAGTTGTATTTTATTTTTAGTTATGTGGGGTGGTGTCTGTGGAATGATATGCATACAGCGAGTGCAGTTCCCAGGGGACAATAAAGAGGGCACTGTATATCCTGATTCTTTAGCTACAGATGGCGCTGTGAACTGCCCGGCACGGGTGTTTTGTAAGAGCAGGACTAATGTAACTGCGGAGCTAATGTTTCAACCCCCTCTTTTAACTTCTTCCTACGACACAATATAATGCATTAATATAACGCATTGATAATGTTTTCCATCACTGAACTTTCTTTTTAAGTCAACCATGGTTCTAGATTCTAAAGTTACTACATTGACACAGATAATAGGAAAAATCGCATTTGAAGTAAAGACAGCTAGTTATGTCCGCAAAGTTTAACTTTTAGCTTTTGCCTTTATTCCCTTGTATATGCACAGACTTTCCATGGCTGCTCTATTTAATTATTTGCTTATCTCTAGATTTTTCTTTTTACTTGTGTATTTATTTGGGTGCATTTATGTGTCTGTGTCTGTGTGTGCATGTGTGTTTTGTATATATATACGTCTGTGTGTTTAGAAATCAAGGCTTGCCATCCAATGTTTCTCTCAGTCACTCTCCATATTACTTTTTACATTTTTATACAGTCTTTCACAAATTGAAGCAGGCTGCCTGGCTGGCTAGTAAGCTCCAAGGACCCTTCAGTCTCCACCTCTCCAGGGCTGGGATTATGGATGCTCACCTCTATGCTTGGCTTTTCCCATGGGTCTGAGAGACCTAAGCTTAGCTTGTCATGCTCATGGAGAAAGTACCCTACAGACTGGGCCATCTCCCCAACGCCACATCTAAACATTTCTAACTGATCAATCCTAGGAAGTAGGTCTAACTATGAAAGCAGACCCTAGCCTGTTTCTTCAAGAACAGGATCATTAACATCCCCAGGTTCTGCACTTTCAAAAGTGCAACAACACATTGGCTTTGGCTCTACTGGAGACTGTACTTCCTGCTTTTCCTGGGTGGCTGACAATCTGAGGCAGCCTTTGCTTCATGGATCCATTTATGGGACTTTTTTTTCTTCTGAGGAGCTGAGGAGGAAGAACCAGGGTGGTAATGTTTGTGATTCCTGCCCTGTTATCACAACAGTAACTATTTTCTTCAAAGTCAGTTCCACCGTCACAGCTGTAGCTGTGGATAAACTGGAAAGTCTGTGTGCACAGTGAAAGGACATATTTCACAAGGCTGTGGGAGGAAGGCCAGAGTTTAAGCGCAGACCACTGAGCAGTTCTACCTCAGTCGAAGGCTCTGGCCTGTTCTTACTCCATAATGAGACCCTAATTCAAGAATGTACCAGAAGTGGTGCTTGTTTTCACGTATAAGTATCCAGAAAGCAGGTATGGTGATACACAGCTGTAGTCCTAACACGGAAAAAGATGAGGCAGGGGTGTTCCTTTAGTGGGAAGCAAATCATGTGACAATCAAAAGTCATGCTCTTTTCTGTTTCATAGTCTGGTATTCCTAACATTCGCTTATGTGGTGGTGGCCCTTTTCAGAAACATGGGTGGTGTGTTGGTAAAAGACCTGTAAACACAGTAATTTGGGAGGCTGAGGCAGGAAGGCTGTAAATTCAAGGCTTCCTGGGCTGCAAAGGCCAGCATGGGTGGGTTAGGGAGACCCTAGTTAAAAAAAAAAACTTAAGACCTGGAAATGTGATTCAAGAAAAGGCTAGTGATCTAGGATGGACGAGGAGATGGGGGAGAAGAGAGAGAGGGAGGGAGGGAAGGAGGGAGGGCAGGGAATACAACAGATGCAGTTGTATATTCAATTTTGACATTTAAAGCCAGTCCAGAATAGGAATTCCAAACAATGTCATTGATGAATGTTATTTAGACTAAAACTGGCAGACATGAAGATTCCTGAGGCTCATGCCAGGATTTGTGAGGGCTGACAAGGAAGGTACTAATTTACAAGTCAGTGAGGTGGTGGTTCCTACAAAATGCTCGAAGTTTGAGGATCTCTCCTCAGAGACTACGCAGTTTCGGGCATGGAGGTTTGACACACGAAACCAATAGGTGTGGATGGATCTCTGGATGAAGATGTGGAGAAAGCCATGTTTTCTCAGACAGTGCCGAGCCTCCATCCTGGTTAAAGCCAGCATTCTGCTTCTTAGGGAAGAGTTAGATTTGAGAGAAATGAGAACTGAGCAATGGGACAGAATTTTTTGTGCACATAATAAAGAACAGCATCTTCCCTGGTCTTGCTCCCAGTCTTCCCCTTCCCATGTACACAAGAAGAAAGCACAGTGTGTTGATTCTGTGCCCTGTGCATTGGGAATTGGGCCTTTAAAGAGTCCTGTGACTTTTAAGTCTTTCTTCTCCACTTCCCGTCACTACGACTTCCCTGAGGGTGTGTTCGCTGTCTGGGTAACCGACCTTTGCTTCCATAATTGAAGAAAGACTCTTATTTGTTCAGTGAGGTTTCTGTTTCTTTTGGTGAGAAGCCAGATTTAATTTCTTGTTTTGGGTCAGAAAAGGAAGAAGCCTGTGGACGATGGGTTCTGATTTCAGAACTGCTCTAGGATACTCTGCCTGCATGCCAAGCACTTAACTGGGGGAGAAGGATGCAGTTCTGGGTTCTCCTGTTTTGCTCTTTGCAGAAGATAAAGGCTATCCCTAGGAAACAGCTTCCAGGTTATTCCTTTTCCAAAATCTGTTAACTGGTTCTTCTCCTTGTAATATGAATGCACGATGGTTAAATCTTAAAATCTCTGAGGTTTCAGCAGTGATTTAAACTCAAATATATTTCATAAAAGGCTTTATAGGAGTTTTGTTTGTTTTTTTATCAGATTAACTTTTACTCCTTTTTTTAAACTCCTTTTACGTTTTTCCCTCTATCTGCATCTTCATTCTCATCCGTGTCTTCCTCATACCAACTTGAGCGTTGGAATAGGCTTAACAAAATTCTTTTCCTTTTACATGTTTGCTTTCAGTTCTTGAGTACTGAAGATGACACAAAGACCTTTGAGCTTAGCAGATAAGTGCTCTAACAATAATCTGCATTTCCAGACTGTATTATATAGGCTGGGTAGTGTACGGTGCTGGTTTGTGTGCTTCCATTTTCAAGTTTTATAAATGGCAGAGTGTCATGAATTATTGTCCTTTCTTTCTTTCAGCATTATCACAGATTCATAGGTCTCTGGGTGTTCATCTCTCTGGCTAATTCAATCATCTCTGAGTTCAGTAGCAAGAGGCATGCCACACAAGCTGCCACATCTGGTTTATCTGAGCCTTAAGTTGTGGACACACGGATTGCTTTCAACTGTATGCTACAAGTAACACATTGCCACCACCTTAAAAGTCCTTTTATGGGTTGAAAAGATGACTCAGTGGTGAAGAGCCCCTGCTGCTCCTACAGAGAATTCTGGTTTGGCCTCCCCGACTCTGATGGCTCCCAACTGCCTGGAACTTCAGATTGAGGGAACCCAAGACCTTCTTCTGACCTCCACAGGCACTGCACTGACATGTACATACCCACAGATAAATACACAAATAATAAAATAAAAAATTAAATCTTAATTTCCTTTGCATGGTTATCTGGGCATTTCTCTGGAATAACTGGGTAGGAAATTATACCTAAAGGTGGAAACACTGAGCCATGGTGGCACATCTTTGATTTGGCTAAATCTGCCAGACAGGTTTCCAGAAGGACTGTCCCAGTCCACAGGCATGCACAGTCCATAAGGCTTATGATGCATGTGTATCCCCACAACATCTGGCCTTCTCTAGATTTCTAATTTTATCCTTCTATTGTATAAACACCTCTTCAAGGAGAGGGGACTGCAATTAATCAACAGTTCTTATTAATCGTGGCAACTGCTTTATACTGCAATTGCGGCAAATTTCTGAAGAAATGGAGTCTCAATTCTGAAGTCAGGATTCAGGGATGGTAACAGAAAAGACTCAATAGGCAGGCAGTTCATTGAAGGAGCTGCAGACAGCAGAAGGAGCACAGTGTGAAGTAACACAGAAGTAGGAGGTAAAGCCCAGGTCAGCAGACTTTAGGACTGTATCAAAGAAAGAAAAAGATGAAAAAAATAAAGTGACTGAGGTTTGAAGATATGCACATACCTACCAGATCCAGGAATGAAGGAAAACCCTCTTCATTTTCCCCTAGATATGAAATGGGTTTTTAAATATGTGTTTATTTTATTTATTATTTGAGAATCCCACACATGCATCCAACACATTTGGATGATATCTCCTCATCATTCCTCCAGCTCCTTCCCGATTCCCCACACTGTAGCTCCCTCCCAACTTCATGTCCTCATTTATAAAATATGTATATCTAAAGGTTTTCTTTTAATTGGCTTTTATTCAAATGTATGACCACGTGTGAAAGAGGTGAAAAGCCAGAAGAGGGCATCAGATCTCTTGAAGATGGAGTTATCGGTGGTTGTAAGTGATAAGAATTGAACTCAGGTCCTTTAGAAGAGCTACTGTCCCCACTGCTGAGCCATCTCTCCAGCCCTGTCATGTTCTACTTCTTCTTCTCTGAGAATTTCGTACGTGTGTACAATATACTTTGATCATATCTACTCATCCCACTCCTCTCTCTCCAACCCTTTCCAGAGCTGCCTCCACATGTCCTTGGCATCTTTTTTTAACCCACTGAGTCCAGGTAGTGTTGCTGCTATGTACAGAAATATAGGGTGATCCATGGAAACACAGACAGACTACTAAGGGCTAAAAAAACCTCTCCCTGACCTTAGCAGTCATCCTAAGGGGTGGAGTTTCAAAAGCTCCTCCCCTATCATGCTGGACTTTGACTGGCTTGATCATGCACTGGCATTGCACTTGGTAAGTTGGTCTTTCCTGACTCAAGGTTCACTGTAGCAAATCACACTGGAGAGCTGCACAAGCCCTAGGTACCAACATTGCAGACAGATCTGCTTGCGTGTTTGAAGGTCAGTTGGAATGTGTTATGGTGTACATTGCAAGGCATTCAGTTTAGGACTGCTTTTGAAAAGCAGAGGGGAAAAATTCACAAAAATCTCAGAGATCTCTGTGCACACCAGTTTGGGAGCAGCCTGCCCTCCTCACATGCATGATCTCATTGATTCACAGTAGCATCATATGTGCATGTCAGTGACCCTCATTTTCCAGTAAGAAATGAAAAACCTCAAAAACAGTATGCAACGCTCAACACCTACAAGCTAGAAAGTGCCCAATACAACCAGGACTTGACAAGCATTAGTTGGACATGAAAGTTACATTTATTTGCTTGCTTGCTTGCTTGTTTACTTGCTTTCTGCTACTACCTTGTTGTAAAAAGAATCACACAAATGAATGGTAGGAGTGATATTGGAATTTCATGTGTAGTCTCCATTGAGTTTAGATGTTTTAGCAGCTAGTGCATAAAAACCAGAGGTAATCTGTGTTTTTGATTCAATCACTTTTTTTACCTTTCTTTTCAATTCTAGTGATTTTTTGTGAACTATGGATACGTGCTGATGGAATTTCAGAACATACATGTAACTATGGAAAGTGAGACTGCATTATATGCTAATTGTCCTCCCATTGGGAAGCTCACTCTCAAAAGCTCCACAGGTCATACTTCATGTACAACCATTAATCTGCGGGGTTGTTAGACTCATGGGTTATAAGAGCTGACCTCAAATAATACATAATAGTACCTATAGTTCATTTGTATTTTTAATAAAAAAAAGCTTGTCTGAGGATCAGAAGTAAAACAGCCACACTGGTCAGTCATACAGACCAGGAAGTGGTGATACACCTTTAATCCCAGTAGCCACACTAGTTTGCCACGGAAGCTGGACGGTAGTGATAAATGCCTTTAGTCCCAGTACTTGAGAGGAATATAAAACAGGAGGAGAGAGATCTCAGCTCAGTCTCATTCGGAGTATTTCTCAGAGGTAAGAGATCTCTAGTGGCTGGCTGTTTTGCTTTTCTGATCTTCAGGTCAAACCTCAATATCTGTCTCTGGGATTTTATTGCTCCTGCTACACCTAAACTTCCATATTTTATCAATTTCCTTACAAATAAGCCATTTTATTCTAATATACCTGTGTTTGGTAGTGCAGATTTAATGATTAGCAAGCAATTTCTGGCAGTGGCATCTAAACTTAAAACCATGTAAGGTTTGAGAAAAGATATTACTTGGGTTATTACAGCAATAATTGACCAGATTGTGGGTTCTTTGTTTTCAAGAATACATCCTCTCAGAAGAAGGGATCCTGAGAACTTGAGAAAGTGCCAAACCAGCAGTGTGGCCCACAGTGACATCTTATATTTCAACAAAAGCAGGATGGCTTCACTGCAATTCCGTGAAAAAATCTTTCATAAATATGTGAGCTGATTTTCACATTACTGTGGTGAAAACCACTGAAGGATTAGAAGATGTGCATACTTTTCTGCATGTGTGCCTGTGTATTCACTGAGAGACTAGAAGAGAGCATAGGGCCCCCTAGACCTGCAGTTACAGGAGGTTGTGCATCATCGCGTGGGTGCTGGGAACTGAACGCAGGTCCTCTGTAAGAACAGTCAGTGTTCTTAACCATTGAACCATCTCTCCAGCCCTGTTTCATATTTTTTTAAAAAATTATTTGCATTCTTTTAATTATCCGTAGGTATGTACACAGTATCGATGCCTGTTTCAGGCCAGAATCATCACACAGGTGGGAGTCATAGGCATTGGGGACTGTCCATTGTATGCCCTGGGAACCAACTATAGGGGTTCTGCAAGAGCAAGAGGTGCCTTGAACAGCTAAGTATCTCTCCAGCCTCTATACTAATATTTTGTTTGTGTCTTAACAAATAAAGCTTGCCTGAAGATCAGAGAAGCAAAGAAACCAGTCACTAGAGAGTTCTTTTACTTATGCCAGTGCTCAGACTGAAGGGGTGATCCTATCTGCAGACTGCATCTCCAGACTGCATCTGTCTCCACCAGACCTCAAACTGCAATGAGCTCCTGTCTCTTCCTGCTTTATATTCCTCTCTCCCCCCAGCCCTATCACTCCTGTCTCCACCTCCCTACTGCTGGGACTAAAGGCACAGGATCCCAAGTGCTGGGGTTACCTTTGTGTGAGCTCTGTTTCTTTTTCAGACAGATTCAACCTCATGGTGACCAGGGTGGCCTTGAACTAACAGAGATCCTTCTACCTTTGTCATGGGATTAAAGGTGTGTGCCACCACTCCCTGGCCTTTAGAGGCTCAGCTCTGCACTCTTATCTTCAAGCAAGCTTTATTTGTTAAAACACAAACAAAATATGACTCCAAGCTTCTATTCTTTATTGTTAGAGAACATACTGCTATGATACTAGCTGCAGTTTCTGTCTATATTTTTTTTCTGGATGACACAGTTTCAGCATTAAGTCAGTTGAGCAAAGTCACCTTCCTATGCTGAAATGAACTGGGGTGATTTGAGTCACAGGCAGAGATAGAGTTCACTTGAGAAGTTAGCCTCCTCCTAGAGAAAACCTTCTCTTCAAAACCTAGCTCTGCAGTTCTAGCCTTTACAATGTGCTTAATCTAATACAGAGTACCGGGAAAACTTGAGCACGGCTCCCACACTGTAGCATTCTAGTGATATAGGCTTCCACTGAGATTCTCCGCGTTTTTATCCAAATAGCCTGTGACTCATTTCATCCTGCATTGGTCCTGGGATGATCTGAAATGAGAGAGATAATATGTCTCCCAGTTCAAAATCAGATCCCTGATATGGTTCTGTTAAAATTTTTAAAACCAAATTTCCTGTAATCCTTAATCACTAGAGTTGTGAAATTTTTCCTGCTGTGTGCACATGCGTGTGTGTGTGTGTGTGTGTTTGCATGCATGTGTGGGGTGTGTGCATGTGCGTGTGTGGTGTGTATGTGTGTACAGGTGTGGGCATATGTGGTGCATGTGCATGTGGGTGCATGTGTGGTGTGTGTGCACATGTGTGCATGCATGTGTGCGCATTTGAGTGTGTGGTGTGTGCCTGTGTGTGCGCATGTGTGTGCATGCATGCACATTGGTGAGCTGTGTGTGTGCACATGCATGCACATGCATGTGTGTGTGTGTACACAACCCTGAACATGGGCATGGAAGCACACAGGTATTTATGTATGTGCACATACAATTGTGAATGTATGAAGACAAGGTTGACATTAGGTGTCTTCCTCCATTACCCCTCCACTTTATTTTTTGAAACAGGTTCTTTCACTGAAACTGAGGCTCACCAATTCAGTTGGACTGCCTGTCCAGAAATACTTGGTAATATTCATGGGAAGGGATCACAGACAAATGACACCACACCTAGCTTTTTATATGAATGCTGGAGGGATCCAAAGACAGGTCCTCCTGCTTGTGTGATCAAAACTTTACCAGCTGACACATCTCCTCAGCCTCATGTTTTCCCCTCACTTTTAACACACCAGAATTATCTTGAAGGCCCAGTGAGTCTTGGATCCCTGTTCCTAAAGGTCCAGAAACTCCAAGTCAGGGTTTCTGAATGAAATTTCTAGTAAGTTCTCAAGTCTTTTTCAAGTAGGAATGTCAGAGATCAGTTTGTGGACCGCTGACTTAAGAAAGCAAGTAAAAATATTTAAATATATTCCTGCAGCCAGGCGGTGGTGGCACACACCTTTAATCCCAGCACTCTGGAGGCAGAGGCA
>LOJH01008846.1:0-29111 GCA_001685095.1 Ellobius talpinus
ATCCATCCATCCATCCACTCATCCATCCATCCATCCATCCATCCATCCACTCATTTATCCATCTATCCATCTACCCATCCATCCACTCACCTACCCTTCTATCCACCAACCCTCTCATCCTTACTCCCATCCCTGTCATGATGGACAGTATCTACTCAAAGTGGGATCTATTTTCTCTAGTGAAGCTTCACCCTCTAAAGCCCCCACAGTCTTCCCAGTGTCACACACTGGTGACCAAGTGCTCAAACACATGAACCTGTGGGGAATATCCCATAGTCAAATTCAATCACAGCACAGGAGTTAGTTCATTGGAAAGTGATTTGCCCATGGGAAAGGCTGGACATATATGCAGAGGCAAGCAGGCTCTTCTTCAACTCCTCCTTGGCCGATGTGGGTAAGAGGAGATACTGGAAAGAGAAGACAAAGGCTGAGTCTAGAAAAGATCAGCAACTACTGAGAAGTTTGAGGAGTGAGATGCCAGCTGCCAGCATGATGCTTATTCATTGGCACAGGTGAATATTTGGACACTTTCATGCCTTAAGCCAGATTTTAAAATTGATATTCCCAGCAACTAGCAGGATTGGCACATACCAAAAACAAAACAAAAGAAAAAATCTAGGAAGTTGACTATGACAAGGAGGGAAGGAATCCATTTAAGAACTTTCTCCATCTGTTTCTTCTTTATCATTTTCTCTGTCTTTTCCTATTTTGGGCAGTTTTTCAGATGATGGAAGCTTCAGACGTTTAACTATATATCCATGCTGAGTGAAGGGCAAGTGTTTAAAAATAAATAGGTACCAGAAGTAACCTAACTCCATTTATGGGTTTATTTTATTTATTTTTTTTAAGAAAGCCAATTATTTTGGGTGCATGTAAGTATATTTAAAGGCTCACGGCACACTAGATACGGCAGTTCTGTAAATAGTATTGCACGAAGAGAGAATCCTACAAAGCACAATGCTGAAGATTTCTGGTTGTAATCAAGAGCAGATGGAGGCTGTGCACTGTGGAGCTGCGCCTGCAGTGCCAAACTCTGCATAGGAAACAGGCAGATTTCTGTTGTTGCTCATGTGTGTGTTCCCATGTGTATGTATGTGTGCATGCAGGGGCACATGCATGTGTATGTGGCAACCAAGGGTGTCTTTCTCAATCACATCAAACCTTTAGTTTTTGAGATGGGGCCTTACTGAACGTAGAGGTAGGATGGCAGGTCACCAAGCTCCAGGGATCTTCTGGTTTTCTCCGCCACAGTTCTCAGAGTACAAATACGTGCTGCCGACTCAGCATTTCCCAAGGGTGCTGGGGATCCAGCTCAGGTCTTCATGTGTGCATGGCAATCTCTTTATGAATTGAAGCATATTCTGGATACTGTGAGAAAGTTTCATAAGTCTTGGCATGGGTGCCAGCGTGGGCTAAGCCACAGTGAGTGGCTGAATACAAACTCTTTTTCTCTGAGGGATGTGTTCCCAAAGAACTCATTTCTAATACCTGCATAAGTCAAGATTAATTCACCCATAGGAATGAAGTCAGGATTGGCGTTACCTCCAGTGTCGTACAGTATGCAAGATCGGCTCTTTCCCTTTGCCTCATTTCTACTTTGTGGAATTCACAGTAGCAGAGAGCTTGACTTCATACCTCTCCTTTTAAGGGAAGGCTGTTGACCTAGAGCTCTGGGGTTGGGTTAGTCACTTTCGGTGATTGTGACAAACATCAGGGGAAGCAGCTTAAAGGGGGAGGGAGAGGTTCATTTTGATTTACAGTTTCCAAGGTTTTTGTCCATGGTTGCCTAGCTCACTGCCAGTGGGTTGGTGGGGGGAAGGGAGGGAGAGAAGAAGGGAGAGAGAGAGGGGGAGACCCACAGAGAGACAGAGAAACAAACAGTGAGATAAAGAGTCAAAGAGAAAGACAAAGAGGGGGAACAGGAAGGAGAGGGGAGGGAAGGATGGAGGAAAGGAAGAGAGGAGATGGTGAGGAGGGGAAAAAAGAGAGGGGAGGGACAGAATAAGGGAAAGGATGTGGATCTGTGCTGTGCCCACAAAGCATAGGGTGGTGTGTGTGCATGCGCATGTGGTGTGTGTGTGGTGTGTGTATGTTATGTGGGTGTGCTCAGGTTCATGTGTGCCTCTGTGCATGTGTATGCTGAGGCCAGGGCTTCTATCACCCCAAGAATGCTATTTAAGCCCTGGTAATCCAGTACTTCTCAATTGCTTAATCTACCACTGTGGACTAAGTCTTTAATGTAAGATTTAGTGGGAGACCCTTCATATCTAAACCATAAAAAGAGTATATTTCTTTTAATAGTTGGACAAACTTTTAAAGACTATTTATTTGGCCAGGAGTGATGGATGGCATATGATTTTAGTCCCAGTGCTTGGGAGGCAGAGGCAGGCAGCTGACTGTGAGTTTGAGGCCAGTCTGGGCTACATAAAGACTGTGTCAAAAAGAACCAACAAAATATTTACTTATTTTTATTGTATGTGTGTGTTTTGCCTGCCTGTATGATGTGAACCACATGCATGCAGTTCCTGCAGAGGTCAGAAGAGGGTGTTGTATCCACTGGAACTGGAGTTACAGATGGTTGCGAGCCACCACATGGGTGTTGGGAACTGAACCTGGATCTTTTGCAAGAGCAGCAGGTACTCTTAATGATTGAGTCATCTCTTCCTACCCTAGGACAAACCTTTGATGGATTGAAGAGAAAAGAAAATGTAGCTAACCTCTTCAGAAAGCTAGGTCCCTGGATAGCTGAACAAAGAATCTTGAAGTGATGAGTATGCCAAGCAGAACTGCAGAACAGGCGGCTTTGCCCTAGTCAGTATATGAAGGATACGCCCAAATTTCTGATTGAATGACACCTGGCTAGCAAACATTGTGTTCTTGGATGTGGCTTGTGTCCTTGAAAACAACATTGGAAGCTGATCCCTGTGATGTTAACTTTAACTGCCAACAGGACATACTTAGATTCATCTGGGATGAGAGTCTCAGTGAAGGATTTTCCACATTGGGTTTGTCTCTAGGGGACTGTTAATTTATTGATGTGGGAAGACCCAGCCCAGGGTGGGCAGAATCAATTCCCTAGGTAGGGGATCCTGAGCTGTGTTAAGAGTGGAGAACTCAGGCTGACTAGAAAGAACCAAGCAAGTGAGAATGCACGCATTTCCTTCTCCCTGCTCTTCACCGAGGATATGATGGGACTGGCTGCTCTAAGCTCCTGACAGTTTCGTTTCTCTGCTGTGATGGACTGTAACCTAGAACATTAGGGTGAAATAAACCCAATTCTCCCCTCAGTTGCTTTTTGTCAGGGTATTTTTTTATCACAGCAACAGAAATACAACCAAGAAGGTCCAGTTATAAGCTAGTACAGGCTTGGGCCCACCAGGAGGTGATTACGGTTCAGCCCTCATGAAAACATTAGTCCACCCATGACTAAGAGACTAGCGAATGAACTTGAGGAGGATCTGGAACCTAGGATGGTAAGGTCTCCTGCATGCTTGCTGCCTGCAGTGTGGTGCCCTGTACTGCTTCATATTCTGCTAGCCCAAGGCCATCCCACGTGCAGCTCCTGACCTTGAACCAGAGTTGTCCGCTAAAGTAACTCTCACCTGTCTGTGGAATTGCTCCCGACCCTCTCCCCTTTGAGACAGTTTTACCAGGATGGCTTTGAACTCCTGCTCCTCATACTCTCCTAGTGTAGGCATCACAAGTGAGTGCCCCCACACCCAGCACTGTAACACTGTTATTAGGAACAGAAAACGGATTTAAGGCAACACATGCTCTGATTGACAAAAGCAATGCCTTCCTACCTGTTACTCCCCTGTCAATCCGACCTGGGCTCAGATAGTGAACCAACAATAAGGTGAAATTTAACAAAGATAAGGGAAAAACCCTGTCTGACGATGTCCATTTTAATAGTGCTTATGAGGAGACACTGCAGACAACATAGACACCAGAAGCAAGGTGGCATTTTTGTATCATTCCAGAAGATTGCCATTTTCACCGCAGCTAAATGGGAAATGCAGAGGACATCACGTGAGGTGAGCATATCCCATCTGTACAGTGATCCTATGAACACAGCTAAAGGGCGGAACATTCCCACTCTTTTAAGTCATTTTCTGTCATCAGCAAGTGGGGTCATTTGGGACAAATCCCTTAATTTCCCTGTGCCTCAGATAACTGGCCTATGAGTTGGGGAGTTTGGATTCAGTGACCTCTGATGTCCCTGCTTTGTTTAAAATATTTATGGCTGATGTAAAAAAAATGTACACATCTTCCTGGTTTTTTGATGTGAACAGAACGGGCCCCTTGAATGAAGAACCTGTGTCCTGGGGATTTACAGAGGCAGCCACTATCAGACTTTCAGATCCTCCCATCATACGGCACTTCCAGATTACATATTTTTAGAAGCCAGTATGGAAATGTGTAGCAGATGGGGAGAAAAGTGGAATCCTCAATCCCCCTCAAATGAGTTGCTGTATTTGAGGGAGATTTAGCTGTCTGCTCCCAAAGCACTTTATTATGGAGTAACATAAAACAGTTCTCAAGTCATTAGGGTGCTTTATCCACAAATGCCCAGGAATGATTTCAAATTAAGGTATGACTGCTCTGAGCACTATTCAAACACACCCCTCCCGGGACGGCTGATTTACATGCAGGGGGCAAATGCTCAACACACTGATTCATTCACTTCTGCTTGAGTAAAAAAACAAAACAACACCTGTCCTCTCTCCAAACTTTAAAAAAAAAAAAGTCCTTGGGCTGGAGAGATGGCTGAGGTTAAGAGCATTGCCTGTTCTTCCAAAGGTCCTAAGTTCAATTTCCAGCAACCACATGGTGGCTCACAACCATCTGTAATGGGGTCTGGCACCCTCTTCTGGCCTGTAGGCTTACACACAGACAGAATATTGTACACATAATAAATAAATAAATAAATATTTTTTTTAAAAAGGTCCTTATTCAGTTCACAAGCCTCTCTCTGATTTTGTATTTCTAATGATGAGGCGGGGAAAGGTCAAAGTACATAGTAGCTAGGCATGATGAGATATACTTGTGATCCCCACACTGGGTGGGTGTGGTGGGGGAGGCTTTGCGCAAGTTCAAGGCTGGCCTGGGTTACATGAGACTGTCTCAAACAACACTCACACTTACCAAGGATCTTACACGGTTATCTGAAAAGTGATGGGACAGAACATGGGCTTTCAACGCATAAATAAAAGTCTCCTAGTCAACTAGGCTCCCTTCGAAACACCCTCAGCTACCCAGAACCTTCTAAGAGGTTGTAAATTCTTAGTTTAGAATACTTTCTGGGTCAGAGAGGATAAAGTGGCCAAGCCAAGAATAGCAGTGGTCCTTATAGACATCCTTCCAAGACACAGCAAACCAAAGGGCTTCTAAGATCCCTGAGGTACTGTATGAGTGTGCAAGAGCACACATGCACACATGCACGCATGTATGGTTGCAAAGCTGATTTGACAGCTGGGCACCATTAGGGGTGGGGCCTGCAGTTTAAGCCCACGCAACACAGGAAACCTCACTGGCCTGGACACAGACAGCACTGCCAGATCGATAGCTCTTTCTCATCTCTATGGTGGGACGCATGGCTATTCTTAGCTGGCGGAGCAATCTGTCTGGTTAATTCCACTAATGAATGAGATTCTGGCATGCTAACCCCAACTTCTTAGAGGGACAAGTACTTGGGGGTGTTTCACTGCTCTGAGGATTTACAGGATGGAATGTCTCATTAGAAGCCTGGGGAACCCCTCCACAGAAGGGGAGGAAATATTGTAGGAGTCAGAGGGGATGGGGGACACCAGGAGAACATGGCCTATCTGCTCAGCTACGTGGGGCTCACATAAGCTGAAGTGGCAAGAGACTGAATTGGCAAGCCTGTGGCCTGCATGGGTCTGCACTAGGTTCTCCATGTATATGCTATGGATCATAGCTTGGTGATTTTGTGGGACTCCTAACAGTGGTACCCGGTGTAACTCTGACTCTTCTGCCTGCTCTTGAGACTCTTTCCCCCTATTAAGTTGCCTGGTTCAGTCTCAACCAGAGCTTTTGCCTTGTCTTATTGCAACTTGTTTTGTCCTATTTGAGTTGTCTCCCAGAGGTTTGTTCTTTTCTCAAATGGGAAAAGAGTGGATCTGGGGATGGGGGCAGAGTTGGGGCAGGGAATGCTGGGAGAGGTGGAGAGGGGGGAAAACTGTGGCGGGGATGTTTGGTATGAGACAAGAACCTGTTGAGAAAAAAGAAAAAAAAAGAAAAAAGAAGCAGCCTGCAGGTACTATACTTTTGAGAATTCTCTTAGCTATTTTGATTGTCCAAGTTGCAGTTCCAGCTGCCTTGAAAATTTCAAAAATGGTTGTATGGCAGCTGAGGAGATAACTCAGTCTGTAATCTGAGTTCAATACCCATCCCCACATCCAAAAAAAAATATCCAGATGCAGTGGTTTGTATTGCAATTCCAGTGAAAAGGAGGTGAGATAGAAGATGCCTGGGGGTTTCTGGCCAGTCGGCCTAGCCAAATTGGTAAGCTCCTTGTTCAAAAAAATAAGATGGAGGCTGGAGAGATGATTCAGCAATTAAGAGCACTAGATGCTCTTTCAGAGGACCTGTGTTCAATTCCCAGCATTCACATGGAGGCTCAAGACTGTTTAAACTCTAGTTCTAGGGAATCCAGTGTCCTCTTCGAGCCTCCATGGGTACCAGGCATGCATGCAGTGCATACATATAGATGTAGACAAAACACCTCCACACACAAAATTAATAGTAATAAAAAATTAGAGAGGGACTGTGGACCTCTGATTCACAGACATACTTGTTTACCCACACATATGTGTGCATACACACGAGTCAAACGTGTATACGCACAGTTGTATGTGCTATTTTCTGAAGCTACCTGCTTGGAGCCTCAAGCATTACTCAACATGGCAAATTAAATAATTCGTCAGTGAATGACATCTGCCCTTCCTCCCAATAATGTCTCTCCTCAAACACTGACTTAGCATCCAGAGGACATACTGTGACTTTCAAGGTGATCCTGAAAGCAAGACCCAAAGAAGCATGGGCCAAGTAGGACATCAAAGGGGACACTTGGAGGACATTGGGAATTATCATCCATCAGGGACAGATGGATTATTACTGCTACAATAACACTGTGACCCAGGATAGCAGCTAAGGGATACAGCCCGACAAAGGTGCCTTAGTGGGTGGTGAAGCCCAGGTTAAACAAACAAACAAACAACCCAAACAACGGGATGGAATCTTAGAGCATTGCAGGGATGGCTTAGGGTAGAAGGCCGGCTGTGCATGCCTGAAGACCTGATCCACTAAAAGTCAGAACTCCATGAAAGGGACCAGAAAATCTTTTGGGAGCATCACTTCCTCTCTATCAGAGATGACAGATGCCTAGTCACTTGCTTTGGGTGTGTGCTACAGAGACTGCTGGAACCATGGGCCCCAGGATGGTGGCAGGTCCTTTAAGAGGTGAGACCTAGTGGAAGATAATTAGGTCCTAAGGGGCACCATGCTCAGCAGATATTAATGAAGTTCCCGCAGGACCTGGTTATTTCCCAGGACAAGGGGTTGTTATGAAGAACAAATTTAGCCCTTAATCGCTCCCTTCCGGCCTTGCCATGTGATCCCCACACCATCCTGGCTGCATACAGCTGATTTTCTTTTATTATACTAGAAAGGAGACTCACAGGGTATGTGTGTATAGGGACTGCAGGGGGCACTTAAGCCCTGGTGACATTTTGTGCTGGGATGTCATCACTTGAGACCCTCAGGATATAGGACAGGTGGGCAGACCCCAATCCCAAAATACAACTTTATTTTAGTATTTGGCAACTCCCAGACAAGACCAGATCTTAGTCATACATTCTGTGACTGGTGACAGAAGCCCTGTGTTTGTCCTACACTAGTGGCTTTGCAGAACAGAGATATTTACCATCAAAATGAAGGCACGAGTGTGAAGATGGGTATTGTGTGCAGTTGAGACTTTAAAACCAGACAGAAAACTGTGCAGATATGCTTTTGTGGGTTAGAAACAGGATGGGATGTCTCGGGACCGGGGAGATGGCTCAGGTGGTAAAAGGTCTACTGTGCAAACCTAGACACCTGAGTTCAGATCAACAGCATCCACATAAAAACAAAACAAAGCAAAACAAAAAAGGCAGGGCAGGGCAGGGTGGATGGTCATGCATACACTTCTAACCCCAGGCAGAAACAGAGGAATCCTAGAGCTTGCTGGCAAGTCAACCTAGTTAATGGTGACCTGGTTCAGTGGCAGTTCCTGCCTCAAAAGGTAAAGTGTCTTCCAGAGGATCCAAGTTTGGTTTCCAGCACTTACATCAGGCAACTCACAACTCCGTTACTCCAGTACCAGGGGATCTGACGCTCCCTTCTGGCCTCCACAAATAGGCTGGCATACAAGCACAGACATAATACACATTAAATAATAAATAGTGGAGATTTATCAAGGAAAACATCAACCTTTGGCCTCTGCACAGCACACGCCTGAACACACACGACCTCTTCTATGGTTCAGTGGTTACACAACACACAAGGCTCATCTTCAATTGATGCAACTCAGTAATTTTTATTGCAACTGGAAGACAATACATCACAGAAACTTTATGGTAGGTCTGGGGAAGTGTTATTTACAATAAATGATGAAGTAGTTTGTCTTTGGCAATATGATTACACATGAAGAACGCAAAATGCTGTATGGATCCCTCCCAAGCAACACCAAGTCCCCCGAGCTCGGCTGATAGCGCCATCTCCACACTGCTGCTTTAGGCAAAGGCAAGCACCACCCAAGGGACATTATTTTCTTTCTCCTTTAAGAGTCTCCCCTTCTGTTCATATTGGCAGTTTCATACAGAAATACAGGGAAAAAATTTGGCTTCTGAAGAAATTATTACTCTTATAAATTAATTTGGCCTTGTAGATCTGTTGGCCTGGAAAGGTAGGGTGACCCCAAGATTCGGCCACAACCCTCTAGGTCTTCTCACTGCTTTATCACTGTGGTTTTGTTTTCTGTAAAATTAAAACAAAACTCAGAAATGTTACAGAATCAGAGTATTAAGAAAATGTCCATGTAGCTGTTTCCCAGACACACACAGATACTTTTTCCACCCCCACGTTCACCATGGCAGTGCAGGTAGTGGGGACAATGGTGTGGGACTGGCTGAGCCAGCTGTGGCCTTGGATGGCTTCAACACACACACTCAAGAAATGGTGAATACATCCATAACAGAAAGTGTGCTGTTTCCTCTAAAACAGGAGAAATGGGGGAGGGGGGAATCAGGTATGCCAAGATAGAATACAGTTTCTAGGTTTGACAGGATCACCATATCGAAGTCTTTTGAGAATCCAATATGGAGCATCGATTATTTGCAAAAGGGTGGAGAAGGCATGTTCTCCGCTTTTGCAAATGAAACACAGTGGAGAAACACTGCTGTATAGATCTCAAATAAAGAGTCTTGATTTCAATACTAACAAGATAGGAAGGGTACTTGTGAGCATCCCACAGCAAATCAGAAATGAGCATTCCTCAGCGGTCTGACTCCAGAAGCTCCACAGCACGAGGCAGCACCATAGACATATCCATTTCGGCCATGAAAAGGTGATCGTTTTTAAAATGGTGTTTTCCTTCCTTAATTTTTGGTCAGTGAAGCTAGCACTTGTTTGCTGAAGGGTGGAAGAGTGACCAAGTCACACCCATTATTCATGATAAAGCAACCGAGTGGACAAGTCTGTGCTTAATTCAAGAATAGCCAGCAGGGGAGAGGAGGCTGGGAGTTAGCCACCATGGCTGGTGCGCTCTCAAACGAAGAGGGGTTAACAGATGAATTCACAAAGGTGGGCAGGTCTATACAGAACACTGAATGCCGTGTATAACTCCTCATGACATCCCAAGAAACAGGAACACCACACAATGTATATACTTTGATTTACACATTCCATTACAAAGGAAAAAAAATAAAAGAAGACACCATTACAATTCTGTAACTGTTAACTGCAATAGAAACCGAAGTCTAGTCTGACAGGTAACTAAAAAGGGTTTATCACGTAGGTTATATAGCAAAAGTGTTGATGTATATTATATATAGTAGTATAAATAATAAAAAAGTATTATTTAAATTAGATCACAGTGCTGCATCATGTGCCTAACAGTGTTTGATAGATATAGTACTGGTGGGCTGGGACCTACAACACGAAGGACTGAACTGTCAACACTGGCAAGTCACAATCAAGAGGGGACATATGTTCCAATGTTTTCTTTTGGTGGCAAAAAATACTAAAAATAAAAAACTTCTCAAGACGAAAGAAAAGGATTTCTTCATAGAAACAAAGAAATCAGTTGCAACATCTGGGCAGCTGTGATCCACCAGAAAGAAATGAGTCCCAACGTGAATAAGGTTTGAGAGGGGAAGAGGAATCACCCTGAATTTAGTCTAACCCTATATATGGGAAAATGTCCCATGCAGGTCACTTGTCCCTAACTCTGGCATCATGTCAGAGCCACCCCCATCCCTCCCCAAGAGGCTGGAGGTCCCAGAGTGGCACCACTGAAACCCAAATTGGTGACTTGGGGTGCTGAGAATGGGCCTGCTGTGTTGAACTCTTAGGGTGGGCACCAAAGCCATTCTCTCTTGCCTGGACACTATTGACTGCAATACTCCTTCTAGAATGTTCCGTGGTAGGAACCGCCATGAACAGAAAGCGCTAGACGTGCTGAATGACTCTACAGGAAAAAAATCCATTCTTAGGAAAGGGTGTCAACCCATTCTTCTTTGAAGACCCAGGCAAAGATAGAGATCTGCTTCAGGTGTCCTGACCATGGTTCTATATGTAGGTTTGGTTCAGCTTTAGTTTCAGAGAGCCAGCTTTACCAAAAGAACTCTTGAGAAATATACTGATTGGAGAGAGGCAGGGAAGTGGGCGCTTGTGATAAACCAGAAAGAAAATCTACGACGCAAACCCTTTCCACAAAGTCCTAGAGAAAGAAGAAAGACAACCAAGAGGGGATAAAAAGTCGGTGCGTATTTCACTTAAGAAAGCCACTGTCTCTCCTCTTAAATGTGTCCGAGGGCCAACAGCCAGTGGTTTGTAATGCCATGGTGCTGATGTTGTGGTCACTGTTGTTTCCAAAGCATCTGTAAATATTGCTATAGTTTCCCGTTTCCCCCTCCCCCCTGCCCCATGTGAGTACATGAGATCCTGGAATGACACATGAACCACAAAGAAAGAACACCACACCCCTTTAACGATGCTCAGGCGATCTGTCAGACTAATGGATACACAGGCTAGTTTGAAAGCTAAAAGAACACCTGACGTTTGGGAAGAAAGTCCAAGACTAAAGTGAATTACACTTAAGCAAAATATTCTTTCACAAATAGGCTTGTGCTTAAATTCTCTACTGCTCTTGGGGGAGGGGAAAGAGAGGGTGCCTCCTGCCCCTTGGCTTGTTAAGGACACGGACAGCCTCATTCGGCAGACTTCGCTACAAACGTCCACATACACATTGATAACTTTGTTTTCGCCTCAACAGTCAAAATACAGAGTTAAACACAATTGAGCCATTGTTTTGGTTATGCATAATGTGTATGCCTCCCAAAACAGAAGGAAAATAGAAAAAAGTACCCTTACTAAAGTTTCCCCAACAAGTCTTCCAGAAAATTCCAACAAAGGCGCCAAGGGAGGCTCAGGAAAATAACACTTAGAAAGCTGCCCGATGAGGTATTTATGCAAAAAGAGTGGTTCTGGGGTTCAGAACGCACTTGTATAAGATAGTTTTCTAGATCTCTGGGAGATCAGAAAAGTAAATCACACACACACTGCATCTTGTTATCTCTGAAAGAGGCCTCTGCCCCTTTGGAAAAGTGAAACGGGATACAGCCCACGTGGGGTTTTCATCGGAAGAAGTCCCCTGCCAGAAACAGTGCCGAGCGCTTACCTTCGCCTTCAGTAGAGGTCTGAGTCTCACCGTTTTTGGGGGTGGGGAGGGTAGTCTTTTGGACTTGGTTAGGTAACAACAGAAATCAAAGTGTGGCTCAGGTTCCAGAGCTGTGGATGGCTTGTAGGGTGTCAGGGGTTTGTGGGGAGAGGGATCAGGGCACTGGGAAAACACAACTGTGCTCTCATCTAATCCAGAACCCCCTTGTTGAGGGGCCAGGTTCAGGGACAGGTCGGGGTAAATCTCGCCTGCCCCCAAATGGGAGTCCTGGCTCCTGTTCTTTCTGGAGCTGCCTTCAGGTTAGGTAGGGGGAGGCAGCAGAGAAACTCCTTCCTTCCAGGCGGATGCGGTTGCCATGGTACCTGGTTCTGACAGGTGGAAATAACTTTAAAGGCCCACTCCTGTCCTGTTTCAAAAGTCCAAGGTCACCTCAGTTTTCTCCCTCTCCCAAACATCTGACCCTGAGCCATGGTAGTGTTTTTTTAAAAGTTCCCTCCCTCCATTTGGGTGGAAGGCCATATTGTTTTAGGGATTTCTCTTTAGACCTCAAGGAAAAACAGGTTTCTTTTTTGGCAAAGGTAACTGGAGTTTCTGGCTGTGTGACATGGTCTGGTTGTCGTTCAGCTCTCACTACCGTGATGGTCTTAGTCCCAGGGCAATTACAGCTGAAGAGGCCGCGACAGCCAGCCCCCTTCTCACTGCGAAACCTCACAGTCGCAGCAGAGCATGCAGGGCTGGCCCATCCAAGCCCATAATCACTTACTTCCTCCTACCCATGCACCCTATCTCTTACCCTCACCCAATAAGGCCCATTAGCATGTTTCCCCTTCTTCTGGTGAATTTGCATAATTATTCACTGCCTTTTTCCTAGAACCAAATCACGGTCATGATTTTTCTCCAGTAAGTGTCCCATAATTCTCCTGACTCTGTCATACACACTACTGAGTTTGCTCTCGAATTATTGCGTCATGTTAAACACATACAGACAAAGGGACAAAGGGAAGGACACACTCTTCAGGAGAGAATCAGAGGGGTCGGGGCTGAGTGCGGACAAGGCAGTATAGAGCTCAACCATCCAAGCCCTACCAGAGTATGGAGATAATTTATATTGCAGAGTAAGTTCCCCAACAGTCAGAGTTTTGTCCCTGAAGAAGGTTAAACCTTAAACACCTGCTTCAAAAAACCAAAACAAAATAACAACAACAACAACAAAAAGAAAAAGGGGGAAAAAAGGAAAAGAAAAAAAGAAAGGAAAAAAGAACAAAACCTCTAAGCCCAAGGGCTTAAAAATTAGAGGCATAGCCTTCTCTCTATTTTCTATATTTATATGAAAATAATTCATGCTTCATGCTAAATACATTATTTACCTTACAAGAACTTTGTTATTTTTGAATAAAAAAAAGTTTATTTTTGTGATTTTTTTTCATTTTCTTTTTTTTTCTTCAAAGGAATCCATGCATTGTGGATCAGAAATTTCTGCTGGCTACACTGGTTGAATGTGAAAACCACTGATTTTTTTTTTTTATTTTTGCAAAGAATGAGTTCTGGCATTAATTGCAAACCCTTTTTGAGGGCTGTATAGGAGTTGTATTGATTACCATGTTTTTGCTTTTCGTGTCCATTAGTGTGCCTTTAACCTCGAAAAAGACATCACAATATGAACGGCAGTTTCTGTAGCACCCCCCCAAACTTGGATCAGATTGTTTGAATGGGAAAGAATCTGTACCATTTTTCCTTAACAGCTGCTGCCATGTTCTGGGCATGATTGCTTTCACTTGGGCAGTTAAAAGGATATAGCCTGTTTTCTGCATCAACTTTAAGTCTCGTGTGTGCATGTGTGTGTGTGTGTGTGTGTGTGCGTGTAGGTGCACACAGGGCCAACCTTCAGGCTTATGGCTTTTGGAAGTCTTCTTAATTGAACAGAGAGCAGAATTCAGTGGTTAGCAATGGCTCTAAGAATTTTCCCTGTCTCTCCCCCTTAGACACTGAGGCCCGATTTACTGAACAGTCTGGTAGTCAACTTGTGAGATGGTACCAGGTTCAAGCTTAAGAAGTACAGAAGACTGGCAGCCGAGCCCTGGGCTTGCTATCTGGCAATGCCATTGGTGTTTCTGGCACATTGGTATGCCAGGGCCAGAGCACGGTGTTACCCTTAGAGGATGCTGTTCCGAGGGGGACACGGGGCTCCTCAGTCTCTGCGATTGCTCCCCAGTTTCACTCCAAACAAAATCGACTTTTTAAACCTAAGGGTTGGCCTGAGCGTGATGATTCTGCATGCGTGCCTCCTGGGTGGCGCAGGAGTGTTCCTGTGACATTAATGCTGACATCCCTGTGGGTTCAGTCACAGGTGTCTGACAGGCTGCAGGAAGCAATGGTTAATTTTGGCTTTTTTTTCTTTCTTTCGGTTTTTGTCTTCAGATAAAGAAAAGCTTTTGTAAAACGGCTGAGTGTCAACATGAGTTCTATGGCTTCAATCTCCTTTAAACATAAAATTCTTAAGGGTCCAAAAACAAAGGAGTGGGGGGGCAAATTAAAAAGAAAAAAAAGAAAAGAAAACCAAACCAACAAAAGGAAAAAAAAAAAGAAAAAGAAAAAATTGCTGATATTGCCACAAATCATTAGAAATCTCCTGACATGCTGAAACCAAATGGCCATAAGTTCAAAACAAATCAGAGACTTGTTTCAATTTTTTGTGGTTTCCTTTTGTTCTTTTTGCCCCTTGGCCGTCCGATTGGTGATGTTGTTCAAACAGGACCGGATCCCCGCCAAGTGCAGGAGGGAGCCGGCGGCCTCTTTCATCTCCTCATCGTCACTCTCGGGGGGTTTTTCTGTGCGTCTCTTTTTGAGGGGCAGTGTGTCGCTGGGGACCTTCCTGGCCTTGGCGAAGTGCTGCCGCTTCTTGTGCTGGGATGCGTACCCGCTGTCCCCCAGGGTATCCTTGGCCTCCTTCTGGCTGGGCTTCCTGTCATCCTCCTCTGTCTCGCTGTGGCTCTCGTGGCTCTGGAAGCTTCCCTCACTGCCCTCCTGGCTCCCCTTTGTGGCAAACTCATAGTGGTCGTCAGCTGAGGAAGAGGAAGAGGAGATGGAGTCGCTGGCGGGAGAGGTGCTTCGAGCATTGGAGGACTTGGCACTGCTGTAGTTGTGATCCTCCTTGGGATCGCCACTGACCACTGGGGAGCCACACGGCGGCTCACTCTCAGTCCGCATCCGGCAACTGGTGATGCTATTCCTGCAGATGAAGAGGAAACACCAAATTACATCTTCTCTGGTGAAGGCTCCTGCAAGCACTGCTAGCAATCCCAGAACATGGCTAACAGGTGCAACGATCTCTGCAGATGGGCCCCAGTCCCCACCCCGTCTTCTCACTCATCCCTTCCCACCCCCACCGACACGTCTGAGTTGTCAAAGCAA
The DNA here is from genome assembly GCA_001685095.1 of Ellobius talpinus. Lineage (NCBI taxonomy): Eukaryota > Metazoa > Chordata > Mammalia > Rodentia > Cricetidae > Ellobius > Ellobius talpinus. The sequence goes on from LOJH01008846.1 coordinate 15,371, forward strand.
TACTTTGAGGTGATGGCAGAGGAACCTTTCTTTTACATACTAGCCCCAGCACCGCTGGAGTAAGACACCACCAGCCGATGCTGGCTGGGCACCTCTGAAACAAAGGCATATTCTCTTCTGGAACTGCTGTATGAAGTGGCATTTGTCAGAAAGCTAAATACAACATGCAGCGAAGAGTTCTGCCTTGTGGTGACAGCTACTCACTCAGTGCCCTCTCTCTCACTCAATCTGCCGATGTGCACCAAGTATGTAAGAGAGGAGATCTAGGGGAGTTGTTAGTGAAGATTCTAGCATCTAACGAAACAGTAAGTCAGGGCTGGCTCATGGCGGAGAGGCAGGGAAATTACTGTTTCTTGAGCTCCTGACCAACGGACGCCCCACTGAGCCCATTGGCGTGTTTAACTCCATCAAGTGGACCTCAGCCTCCTTTTTCTCATGGGTCAGAAATGAGTGCCACAAAGTTCGGTCATTGACTAAAGCCACACAGATAGTGACAGAGCTGGGATTGACACCAAAATATAAGTGCTCAGCTACACTTGGATCAGTGTTCTCCTGCAATTCCCTGCTAGAACGTCACATGGGCTCTCCCAGCGCCCATCTTGCCCCAGGTCACTTCTTGTGTATATTTATGTCTGGGTCAGCCACTGGCCATTCTATGTCTCCTTGTTGGGAGGTAGGGAGAGGCACTGTGCTCACCTTCTGCTGCTTTCCTGACCAGAGTGGGTGGGAGTCTGAGGGACAGATGAGCACAGGAGGCATGGGGTACTATAGTCGAAGGGAGAAGGAATGGAGGCCGGGCAGGGAACATTCTGGGAAAGAAAAAAAAAAGGAAAGAAAAAAAGAAAAGGGCCTGATGCCTGATGAGATGTGATGTGCACCAGGAAGACTCTGTGATTGCTTACTGTCTTTTCCTAACTCTCCTCTCAAGAGGTCCCACTTCCCAGTGTCGCTGTGGACATCTCCTGGGGAGTTTCATTTTCTTTCTGTCAGAAGAATTACAGGACCCAGCCTAAAGATGAGAAGGTCATGGATGGGAGTCCATCAAGGGCTTGCTTTAGGATACACCGTGAACTTTAGGGCCTGCCCTCCTCACCTGCACCCTGTGGACTTCCTTTCTTGGCTGTGCACTGGTGCAGAGCCAGGGCTGGAATAGGATACTGGGGAGCATTACGAAGTGTACATGATCAATGTGGCTAGTTGTATACCTAGCTCCCAATAGCTATCAAAACCAGATAAAACTCATGTTTTTCCGGCTCTTTTGTTGTTGAGCATAGATATTATGGAATAAAAAAAATCAAAATTCTATTAAAGAAGGAAAGAGTTTCTTAGAGAGCATTTGGACAAGTGAACTTGGTTATGGCTGGCTTTTAACAAATCAATTCCATTCTGAACCCTTATTTTCAAACATTCAGAGAGAGAGTATGAGTGTGTGTAGTATGTATGTATGTATGTATGTATGTATATATGATGTGTGTGGGCACAAGCGTGGAGGTCAAAGGGCAATTTTATGGACACCTCTCCCTCTCCCTGGGTCTGGGGATCATGCTCGGCATGTCAGGCTTATCAAGCAAGTACCTTTACCTGCTCAGCCATCCCAGCTCCAATCCTTATGTCTTATAATAACCCGGGACTTAAGGACAACTTCAGTAGCTGAGGTCAGCAGAGTGTGGCCACTGGCTGAGCAAACACCAGGAGGGAGAAAACCAGGAGAGCAGGCAGGACACGGGTCAAGGGCCCACCGGCTTACTGTCTAAGTTAGTGGGTCTGGTAAGGGGCGGTGCTCATTCACTGTGCTTTCTTCTCCCTTTTTACTTCCTTGTAGGCATGCTTTCTTCTTTTTCCTTTTAATGAAAAGTTGAAAGCCGATGGAAAAGATGTCAGAAAGGAAGCCGTGATAGATGGACATCGAGTCTGATAATTTAGTGTTTTAAGTGGATGCCCTCTTCTGAAGGAGAACCCATATGGATGGGGGAGCAGAACAGAGGGGTGCTCTATGGTCTGGGTTTGTGCCACGGAAGGGACGACCCGGAATATCACCCAGATCATTCTTCTACAAATAAACAAAACTTCAGAGAATCCCAAGACCCCTCCCACAGTGGAGCACTAGTCTTACTAGTACTCAAACCTAGATGGCTCAGGAGGGGCAGTGATGGCACATGCCTTTAATCCCGGCACTCGGGAGGCAGAGGAAGGCTCTGTGAGTTCGAGGCCAACCTGGTCTACAGAGAGCATTATAGGGTAGCCGGGTCTACACAGACAAACAAAAAATCCCAAACTAGACAATTCAACTGGAACTTTAAACATCTCCCCCAAGTCCCGAGAAGGATGTGTCCTGTGCTGATACGGAACCAGTACAGACACTGCCAGAACTTTCTGGCGAAGACAGGCATACTGGTGCACCTTTGGGGCGTGAGAACTGGAATATTGCTGGAGCTCATCCTTACTTAATGAAGTCAACTTTCTCTGAGATTTCAGCACGGGTTTATAATCCATAAATTACACACCGAACTCTGTAGGGAGTGACAAGCTCCTTCAATTATTAATAACTTGGCACAAAGTGGCTCATGTTGGTGCAGGCCAGCTGCACTGAGCTGGTGTCAGATGCCTCCTGCTACAGGGGGTTGTCACTCCAGGACACCAAATGCTGAAAAGAAATTAGCCATCCTGAACTCGTTGGAAGGTGCGTTTCTAAATACCGTCTCCACCCCAAAACCCAAACCTGAAACCATTCATTCCAGCTGATATTTGATACAGCTGAAATGCCTGCAGCTTCTCAGCCTTGGCTGAGTCTGTGAATCATGATCTTCACGTGACCACAGATTAGCATCAGTGAAAGCCACTTGATCTCACCAGGCCCCTAGGAGTTTAAACCATAGGCCCAGTGAAGCCATGTGTTCTCAATCTCAAACCTGGAAGTTGTCCACTTTTCTCATCCACATAGGGGATATAGGAAGTGAGACCTTGCAGTTGTTCAAAGCAAAAATGATCAATGTTTGTAACTAAGAAGCCGCGGTGCAGGCCGATGCTGACTGCTGCTCTCCTTCTGGTTATCATTTTGTTCCATCCTACTTAAATGACATACATAGGTTATCTCAATGGTTCTCAACCTGTGGGTCGTGACCCCTTTGGGGTCACCAAAGACCATCAGAAAACACTGATATTTACATTATGAGTCATAACAGCAGCAAAATTACAGTTGTAAAGTAGCAATGAAAATAATTTTTATGGTGGGGGGTCACCATAACATTGGAAACTATATTAAGGGGTCACAGCATTACAAAGGTTGAGAACCATTCAGTTACCTGGTACCCATGGGTTCTCTAAGGAATGGACAGTTTTAAACCTACTGGCTGTCATTTGGAAGAGTTGCCTGCGCTAGGCACTGACCTGAGGACTGACTTCTGGCCAAGTGTGAAAAGCAGACAGGATTAACATAAGGATCATGGAAGCAGGGGACCAGAGGCAGTGTAATGCCTCTCTACTAAAGAAACCAGAAGCAGAGAGATAGGGCTGAGAGAGAGTCTTGCTCTAAACATCTCCTTGTCAAACCTTTGACCAGGTAGCAAGGGAGACACATTTAGAAGCAGCTTCCCTGACTACAATACAGACAGCGTCAGATACGGCACAGCAGTGCATTTTACAGGCATTCTGAGTTCACTAGGAAATATGGGGAGGGCTGTACAAACTAGACAGCCTGAGTTTGATCCCCAGAACCAAAGCTGTCCTTTGAGCCCTGAATGGGCGTCATACACAGGGACATTCACCATCACACACATGCAGAAAAATAACATACAACACAAGAGGCAATCTTAGGGACCCACAAGGACAGACATGTACCCACCCATCCAACCTATCATTTTAAAACTAACTTGAAATGTGAGCAATGGGGGAATGAGGAAACCGGGGTTTTCCTGGAACAAATACCTACCCCAAGACCGGGGCAAGAGCCCAAACTTATGGAGGAGGAAAGAGAAGCAGGGATGGGAAACTGGTTTTGTCACCTTCATGGGATTTTATGGTCGCTCCAAGGGAGCTACAATAGACTCAAGCCCACCATTCCCCTAGGCGTCCAGAAGTTTGAAAAGGCAAATCTTCTTTGGAAGAATGCACTTCAAATCCAACCACAGAGAATTCCAACTAATTAGCGTGTACAGAACCTAGGTTCATAATTTTAAAAACCATTAAGCACAAGGGAAATACACTATTATAAGTGAGAGACAGCAGAGAAAAAGCTACAGAACCCAAACTGCAAAGACTGCACATATTGAGACCGCAGAGATTAGTATTTAAAACAAACAAAGACGAAGCACAGGAGGTCAACAGCCCTGTAACCCTGGCACTCAGGGGGCGAGGCCTGGTCTATACACAAGACCCTCTCTTATGGACTGGAAAATAAATTATACAACATGCAGCAGAATATGGCTAAGGGGTGGGAATGCAGGTGAGAGGGCTGGACTGAACATCAAAACTGAATAGCATTGGTGGCGAGGAGACAGGAGTCATGAGAGCTTGTTCAGCACCTATGTAGAAGCTGGGAGTTATGAAGTCTGCCTATAATCCCAGTGCTGGGGGGCAGAGTAGACACGGAAGGAAACCTCAGCTTCCTAAACAGTCTAGCTCAACCCACGAGCTCCAGGCTCCAAAATACCTGCGTGTGGTGTACATGCCTACAATTCCAGCACTTGTGTGGGTACAGAGAGGTCAGAGCTCAAGGTCATCTTTACCTACCTATATAGAGAGCTCAAGATCAACCTTTGCTATGAGACTGTCTCAAACAAACACAAGAAAATTTCACATAAACTGAGCTGGACTTTTAGATGGGTAAGAAAGCACAAGAAGATGTCACAACCAAATTAATGGCTGAAAATTTTCTAGATTAGCTGAAAGGTACCCATTTTTGGATTAAAAAAGCCAATACATGCTTATCAGGATAAACAATGAAATCCATGCCTACCTATCACTTTCATATAAAAAGGTAAGGCAAGAAACAAAAAAACCCAGGTCACAAAAAACCCAAAGAAATTAACCAACCAACCAATACAACCTAACCAGTTAACCAAAATCACAAAGGATAGCGAGGCACAAACAACACAACCTAACCAATCAGTCAAAACCACAAAAGATCATAACACTGTATCGTGGCAGTCCCAGCTCCTCAGAGGACGAGGCAGGACGATTGCTGGCTATCTCCGGATGCCAGAACTGGGCAAAGGTGAGATACAAAAGTAGAAGGAGGAAAATGCCAATGGGTAGGAAGAAGCATCAGCTGACTGACCACAGCCAATGAGGGCAGCAGGAGCAGACAACACTCTCAAGGCGAAAGAGAAAACACCTGTCAGACAAGGCCTTCAGACTAGAAACAGACACAAAGTCAAGGCGCTACCCACAAACTACAGGAACTTCCGAAGAACATTATTTGGGAAGCATGAATGTGATCTGAAAGGGAAGGCCTGGTACACAGGAAGAAGCGACTAGCAAAGGAGATACAGCCAACTGACTGACTTGCACAATTAAGACTGATGGCTTAAGAACAAAAAAAGCAAAACAGAGGCCAAGGAGTGGACTTTTTAATTCCCCATTTGGGAGGTGGCAAGAACTGAAGCAAAAACATTCTAAAGGCTTCGTATTGATCACAAGGTTGAAGATGTCGATCAAACATTTTAGGAGGTTCATGTCAAAAGTTTTAGGGCTCACAATGAAAGAAGAATGTGACGCTTAACTTGGGAGGCAATAGAATGAGAAGAGGGGGAAGTCAAATAATGCTCAAAAGGCAGAAGGGTCTGGAAGCTGGGGATAAGCCTGCGTTTGTGCAAAATTAGACAGATATGAATCCAAAGATGCTAATAAAAATGGGCAAAACCCCCTTCAACTAGACAGGTACACATTAGTGCTAGTGATTGAAAAAAGTATGCTGTTTATACACTGTGAACCTAAAGCAAAAGGACAAAGGAAGGTCAAGATCACGGAAGTGCCCTGTCAGCTGCAGAAGCCAGCCAGAATGAAAGACAGGTTTCAAGGTAAATGCCGACTACAGACGCAGTCCTAACCTACAAATGTTTGGTTCGCCAGGGAGATCAAACTGCTCTCAACAGGAATTCTTCCAAAAAGATGGCTCCAAGATACATCTCCTAGAGTTAGAGTGCTTCAAGAAGGAAAAGCCAGACCCACGGTGTGATGGGTTTAACATGTCACTCCCAGTGTCAATCAGACTTCTCACACATCACACAGAGAGAGAGAGAGAGAGAGAGAGAGAGAGAGATACATAAATACTGAAAATGGAAAAGGCACTTTTTAAAGCACATGTGAAACACTTTAAAAAATCGATTGTACTAAACTATCTATTATCTATCTATACTTGGCTATGTATAATGGGGGCATCCAGACCAGGCCTAAATATCTCAAATGCCAAAGAAGTTTCACATTACTGTGCATCCAAGTTCACGGTGAATGCTGCAGTGGAGACTGAACAGTAAGAAGCTTCTATTCCTTTTTTTGTTTCGAAAGTCATAGATGCCCTTCTAAGAATATGTACTGGCCAAAGAAGAAGCAATGATGAGAAGAAAAGCCAGGAAGATGCAATAAGGCTGTGGTTTGAAGGAAATTAAAACATTAAACTTTGTAGGAAGAGGATTTTTAAAAAGGTATGCAGTCTATACGAACACAAACAGCAGGGAAGAACAGAAGGTAAATAGCAAAAGCCAATGAAGGGGTCAGACAAAAGGCTCAGCTGCTAAGGGCACTGGCTGCTCCTGCAGAAGAACCAAGTTCTATCCCAGACCCCTCACAATGGCTCACAACCACCTGTAAGTTCAGCTCCAGAGGATCAGATGCCTTCTTCTGAGATCTGGGCAACCACACTCACACGGTCCACATAGAGACACATACAGTCAATGAAAACAGGACTAATCAAATGAAACAGTACTTTGCAAGGAGAAAATGACAAGTTTAACCAAGCAAAAAGAGAAGACACAAATGAAATAGAAACGGAACATAGCTATAAAAGATATTTTAAAAGATCGTAAATACTAAGAATACTTTATACCAAGATATATGAACACTTAGGTGAAACAGATTCTCAGAGTCACCCAGTTAGGTCAACAGGAAACACCAAGCCCACTGACCCTACAATCACTACGCAGATTAAACTAACCATCCTGGAAGGGTGATGCCAGCACCACACTATCCTGCAAATGAGCTCCATCAACTACCAGGCAATAAAGACACTAGATTTCATATAGGAAGGGATGTGAAAAGTGACTAATTAGAGTGAATACTCAATTAAATTTACAAGGCTATCATAACCTTGACACCACAACTAGATGAGGACCGCATTAGAAGGGCAGGCTGCATAAACTAAATGGCCAAATCCATATCTAAAATACCAGTTCAACAACTCCAGCAATAAAAACACAATGCATCAAGCGTAATAAGCACTGAGAAATGAATGTGTTGTTCAGAATTAGCAAATTTATTATGCAGCTCTCATCACAGTAAAGAAAAGTTTAGAAAAAAACTTTAGTGCGTTTCAGGTGATAGAATCTTTTTTAAATGAAATCCCATGATCAGTAATGATAAAATACAGGAAAGAAGGACTGGGAAGAATTTTGTAATTATGATAACATATACTTGATTTTCTTTTGTTTTTTAAAGAAGTCTCACTATGTAAAACAGGCTGTCCGGGAACTCACAGAAAGCTGCCTGCCTCTGCCCACAGAGTGCTGGGGTTAAAGGCATGCGCCACCATGCCCAACTCTTCCTAGAAAAAAGTTAATACCAAGGGCTGGTGAGATGACTATAAAAGGTCCAGACGCCTTTTGAAAAATGTGGGATAATCACACAATGTGGCATTATCCATCAGTATAAATGACACAGTTACAGGTACAGGAAGCAAACAGACTCACTGAAGAAGACACATTGCTCCAGCTAGCAAAAAAAACCTTCAAAAGTGTATAAAATTGAACAGTATATTGTTTATGTTACCAACACCCTTTGGATGCAAAAGGAGGGGATCGTGGTTACCTAACAGAGGACAAAACAGTTTAAGCTGGGTGGTGGGTTCATAAACACTGTATCGTCAAACGTCTAATAACTGCCAAATGTTTCATATATTCTTGTATATGAATAAAAAACTGCATAAAGATATTTTTTTGAAAAATAGCTCCCAGAATGGAGAATGAAGAAGGAGGGGCTGCAGATACAGCTCAGTTGTTACGAGTAATAGCTGTTTTTCCTGCAGACCCAGGTCCAATTTCAGCATTAACATGATGGCTCGCAACCATTTCTAATTCTAGTTCCAAGGGGATCTGACACCCTCTTCTGGCTGCTACAGGCACTGCACACATGTGGTGTACAGACATCCAATCAGACAAAACACTTATACACAAAACAAAAACTAAGAGAGAGAGGAGAGAAAGAGAGAGAGAGACAGACAGACAGATGAAGGATTTAAGGAAAGGCAGGCAAAGAACCACTAACCAGAGAACTACATCTCACCAGGTTTCAAATTCTCCGGAAGAGGGTCAGAACTCTGAGTACATAGTTCTTTCCTACATGCTTCATAGAATCCAGCCTAATTCTACCTGATCATCATCTGTGAAATAAAGTTCAAGACCCCTTTTAGCCCTGGGGTCCTATGGGTGTGGAGGCAAGGAGAAAGAGCGCAGGGGTGAGGGGTGCCCCTTCCTGGGGCTGACAGCTCCGGTAGCTCTGTCTTAGGGTGCTATCCAAGGGAAGCACAATGGAAAACATGACTCTCAGGCTCAAGGTCCTGAAGGGTCCCACAGTCAGGGGCCTACCCAGAACCTGCAGGAGCTGAGGATGTTCAGACACAGGAAGGGACAGGGGAGCCAAAACCAGGACTTTCAAAAGCATTTGGCCAGTGCCAAGGAGTGGAGAAACTAGGAGAGCTCCACAGAGCGGATCCACTTTCACTGGTCCAGGCAGTGTAGAAGCAAAGACTCTTGCAGGGATGTGAGGCCTGGGAGGGACTTGGGCAGTCTTTCTGATGGAGTTCTTTGGCTCCTTTCTCCACCTCACCCTTTACTATCATCTCCTGTCCTCCTGCCTCAAAGCATAAAAAATTTAATACTACATTCTGAAGCCACCTTCGAAGGCCACAGTGTCAGAGACAAAAGACAACAGCTGCTCGGTCTTAAAGAACCCAGCATAACGTGGGAAGAGATCAGTGGCACATTTCCCTCTACTTCTGTCTCCAGGACACACCCCCGTCAATGCTGCACTCTCAGAGGGCCTTCTCCGAGTGACTAGGAGCAGAGCGAGGACAAGGAAGTTTCTCCTAGTGGTCTGGCCTTAAGAACTGGTACTGTGAGCCGCAGCAATGGCTTGTCTCCTGTTCCATGGGATATGTTAGCAAGTGAGGTCCTTAGAGACCCAAACAAAATCAAGCAGCTGCACACGGTGATTACGGGGCTCTTCCCTGCAGTTTTGGCACATGCCAAGGGCTGGACTTACAGCCGGGGGCCTCACTCTAAGTTTGGCCTGCAGGAAAGGTGGCAGTGGTTCAGCCTAACCCCAAGGTTCAAGGCCCGAGAAAGTACAGGGAAGGCAGAAAGTGCAAGTGCACAAGCCCTCCACGTCATTTGTAACTATCTACATGGAGCATCCTTAGGTGCAGAGCTCACAGTGTGCTAAGCCTACTAATCCATGCGGCAGGCACAGGTTTCTGTGCGCGATGCCCACGTGCCATGGTCAGAACCACTGACCCACAGAGCAAGGACCCAGGGGACTGTCTCCTGAGCATAGTTTCTGGGCACTATCCCCCTAACAAGGACTCACCTCATACCCACTCTCTCGATCCTCAGTAAAAACTGGGGCATTTAGTTCTTCTCCGTCGGAGCGGACATATGGGGAATCAAAACCAGCCCTGGGGGCCAGTGAGATGGCTTAGCTGGGAAAGCACGCGCTGCTAAGCCTGACAAACTGAGTTCAATCACGTGGTGGGGAAGAAAACCGACTCCTGCATGATTCTCTGACCTTTATGCTCCTCAACCCAGATATGTAACAGATATATATATATATATGGGAATTGAGAGATCATTCAGGGGCTAGGAGCACTGGCCGTTCTGTCAGAGGGCCACAGCTCAGTTCCTAGTGCCAATAAGGTAGTTCACAGCTGTTCTTAAATCCAATTCCAGGAGATGACACCCTCTTCAGCCTCCAGTGGGCAACACATGCTGCTAAAACACAGACACATAAAGTAAAAACTAAAAAATTCTTTAAAAAGAAAAAAGAACCTTGGAGTTAAAATTAAGATGTTTCAGATCCTAGACTTGTAACCTCCCTACCTGGGAGGCAGCACACAGCACCACTAGGAGAGATGAACTCTGGCCCACCCTCTCCCTCTTCTCCCAGGTCTGTGATCATGTGTTCCATTTGATGGAATCTCTTCCTCATGTTAGAGTCATATTAGGCATTGAACCTAGGGCCTCATGCCTTCAGGCAGACACGCTTCCACTGACATACATTTCCAGCTCCATCCATTCAATGGAACCTTCAGAGGATTTCCCCTGGGAATGCAGGAGCAGAAGCAAGCAACACGCACTTAGCCACGAGCAACAGTTGTAAGGATGATGCATCCTGAGTACTCCACGCCCGGCAAATTTAAAGATAAGCAGGTTTCCAATGTCTAAGGATGGGCCAATCTTGGAGGTTATTGAGTAGAAAGTCAACACGGTCGAGTCAATTACACTATTGACAGATGCTCTTACGAGGAGATTTCGCATCATAATTATATGCAAAGGAACCCAGCAAATACAAGCTGTGTAATGATCGACTAATAAAAGTAACACTTCATCCATGTCAATAACAGTTTCAGACTCAAGACAAACAAACATGGCCTTTGCCACTCAGTAGAGAGGGAAAGGAGATTCCCGAAAGACAAATATTTTCACTTAAGTTGGGAGGTGATTAGAAGAACACAGGAAACCTGTCACACAGAAGAGAGGCGGATACCCGCCTGCACTGCTGCTCAGTGACTCTCCCGGCCAAACCCTGGCACACCTGCAGGACCCACAGGCACACACCGTCCTGTGGACTGGCAGGTAGCATTCAGGGTTCTGTTCTTCACTGGACTGTTTTTCTCTCTCAAGTGCAGCTGAATTCAGGTTCGAGGGGCAGGTGGCCAAACTTAAAATGTGTGATGAATAGGGTGAGCAGAACAGGATTTCCCTCCTAGTCACATTTTACTGGGTCTCAGGGCAATGCAGAATCTGCAAATGCCTTTGCAGCTGTAGGCTCACTCTTCTGATGGGCTTGTGGTCGCCCTATAATGAGGGCAGAAAACACAAGCAAATGTCCCCAGGCTTACAGAGCACCCCCTCCAAACAAATAAGTAGAAACCTCTTTTGGAAAACAGAGGTTGGGCAGGTAGAGGACAGTATTTGGAAAATACTGCTAATGCAACCCCCTCCATGTGTGAGTGCATGCGTGTGTGTGTGTGTGTGTGTGTGTGTGTGTGTGTAAAATGATAAAATGATAACCAGTCAGCTTCCTGCTCCAATTGCCATGCTTCTTCACCATAGTGGACCGACTGTGTTGACTCTAGAACTCTTAACAGAATGAAACCTTTCTTCCCTGAGTTACCTTTGGTCACAGTATGTTACAACAGGAAAGGAAGTAATACAGGTGCACCCATGACCCCAATGTGTGTGTGTGTGTGTGTGTGTGTGTGTGTGTGTGGCGGGGGGGAGGTGTGCAGCCGAGCTGCAGATCTTTAGCAAGCAAGCAGCTTGCTCTGCCCTATGTAGACCCTGACTGGTTGGCTGAAAAAGACCTAATCCCACCCTTGGCAAGCAAGTCACCTAGAAGAGAAAAGGGGACCCAGAGGAACACTAACAAGCACGGACACATACCAAAAAGACCACAGTGCAAGCTCCCTTTTGGAAAGGTGTTCTGCAGGAATCCTATGAACACTGAGGGAATCTACAGAAGACAGATACCCCAAGGGAAAGACGCACAAGTCATGGACAATTCTGCCTGGGGCGGTCAGTGCTGTCAACCTGACAGAACCCAGAAGACCCGGGAGACAGGCCTTTGGCACGCCTATGTGGACCATCTAGATGAGCAGAGTGGGAAAGACCCGTCCACAGTGGGCAGCGCCCTTCTTTGGGCAGAGGGTGCTGGGCTGTGTGGATGGAGAAAGTGAGCTGAACACAAGCTTGCATTCCTCCCTCCCTGCATCCTAACTGTTAGGTGACTTGTTTTGAGCTCCTGCTCTTTGACTTCCCCACCATGATTGACAATACCCCTGAACCACCAGCCTTTCTCCTTTTACACAATTTGTCAGAGTATTTTATTATGGCAATGGGGGGAAAACCCATCACTGAACATATTTGCTTCAAGAAGAAAGGCAGGGTGGGGGATGCCAGGGTGATGTGGAGAGAGTTGTGGAAAGTTTCTGGTAGCCCAACAGTCACATGTTAGGGAACTAGTAAGGCAGTGATTGATAGATGGGCAAGAGAAATAGGAGCCTGTCACATTGTATGTGAGGACCCTAAGTCAGAGGTGGACCCTACTCAGGGGCTGGTGATGGGGGGAGGGGGGAGGAGGAGGAGGAGGGAAATAAACTACCCAAAAAAGCGTCCATTTAGTCTCCTCTGGCATGAGTCTCAGTAACAGGGAAATGATACCCTTGCTACCCATAGACCCCTTACCAAATCACATTTCACACACACCCCTCCATGGAGACATGGAGTTTCACAGATGAGGGATCTGAGGCAGGTTCAGATGGATGAGACAGCATCCCAGGGTCACAGGCAGGGGAGTGACAGAAGTAGCTCTAAAACCCAATCAACAACTGCTCACCCTTGCCTTCTGACCTCTTTTGCCCGCTACTTTAAGAAAAGCCTAGCTTATATCCCACCTCACTGGAAAGGGGCTGGGATAACCTGAGGGTACACAGAGATGACATGTGGACTGGGTGTGCGCCTCGTTCCTTTGATGCTGTGGAACATTCAAGCTAGGCCCTCTCCACCTTATGAGGGCCCCCGGAAATTGAGGGATGTTTTTCCCACTTAGCAGGCAGGCTCCACCCAGCAAGCTCTTCCCTTACCTTATGGCCGCAGTCATCCCAATGGGAGTGATCGGCAGTGGGCGGACGCCAGGAAACAGCCCTCGGCTCAGAACCCTTGCTCCGTTTTGTATCACTCCCGGAGAAACTAGGAAAGCAAAAGAAAGAGACATCACAGGTAAATTCAACTGGGAAGGAGTTAGCAATTTTGAGAGAGAGAAAAGGTGGGGAAACAGAACATGTACACACACACACACACACACACACACGAAGGGGTACAGAGAACAAGACAGAAAGATAATGTGCAAACAAAGTCATCAATAGTTTACAAATTATTGATGCTTTTGTTAAAAAAGAATCAATCAAACATTAGTTTAAAAAAGGGGGGTGCCTTCGGGTTGGGAAAGAAGACTCAGTGGTTAAGAGTCCTTGCACTGTGAGCAAGGAGACGGCAGTATGAATTCCTAGCAACCAGCAAGAGCTGGGCATGCCTCTAACCCCAGCACTGGAGAGCTGAGAACTCGCTGGGTGCCAGCCTAACCCAAACTGAACTTCTGATCAGGCAAGAGACCCTTTCTCAAGGCTGTAAGGTGGACAGCGACAGACAAAGATACCCAATGGCCCCGCTCTGGCTTCTATAGGAGGGTGCACAGACACACCTGCCCAAATATTCACCTGTGCAACACACACACACACACACACACACACACACAC
>LOJH01008847.1:9476-27280 GCA_001685095.1 Ellobius talpinus
CTCTGCCTCCCAAGTGCTGGGATTAAAGGCGTGCGCCACCACTGCCCAGCTTGCACATGTCTTTACATAAGAATTTTCCTTATTTCCATCTTAAATTTTACCTTGAAAATCCATCTCAACCTGATTTTAATCTTATTCAAGAACAGGCTAATAAAGTGCGGTGGGAGGAGAAAAAGTCCTGGGAGTAACTGTGACCAGCAGGACAGAGGTGTTAGGATCTGTGTAATGGTAGTAGGGTATGTCTGGAGGGAAGCACAGGGTGAGAACTGAACAGAGGGTCATTTATTCCCTCTCTGTGTAATGCTTAAGCATCATGAATATAATAATTATCTAAAATAGGGTCTTTAGCTGACTGGGTACATTTTGCTCAATTATGAAGCAGGGACTTTAATGAGATGCATCACCTGAAAGAAAGTACGGAGACTGAATATCTCATTATAACACCAGGTGAGGCGGTAGGATGCATGTATATCTGTTTCTCTCTCTCTCTCTCTCTCTCTCTCTCTCTCTCTCTCTCCCACACACAACACATACACACACCTTTTTGAAGCTTCTAAGTCAATATTTACATTCAAAAATTGTTTTTATCTCACTGCATGACCATGGAGCAATACTAGTGTAGCAAAACGAGACGGGAAAATATAATACGCATTGTACATCACATAAGATGAATCAAATACTCTCTTTGAAAGATGGTACAAAGGAATCGACAGCAGTTTTACAAAGGATCTTGTGCTTCGGACTCGTGATAGCTCTTCAGCCAGGCCTTCGGAACAATGACTCCACCACCATCTTCATAAGGATTAGGTGTAAACCTGACCATGGAACGAACAAGGAGTTTGTCAGGATTTCCTCTAGAAAAGGAGACAGCCTTGTAAAAGTCTGGCTTCACAGCTCCTTGAGCTCTTCTTTACTAATTGGAAGTTGTTTGCTTGTCTGTGATGGAAATGTGTTAATTTCCTTCTCAGAATATTTGGGAGATTTGAATGACATAACTCAGACATTAGTCCTTAGACTAATTATGTTCAGGGACATAATTGCTATCCCATGACTTGGGGATCTATCTCTGCACTGTGCATGGTGGGAGCTATCCCATGACTTGGGGATCTATCTCTGCACTGTGCATGGTGGGAGCTATCCCATGACTTGGGGATCTATCTCTGCTCTGTGCATGATGGGAGCTATCCCATGACTTGGGGATCTATCTCTGCACTGTGCGTGGTGGGAGTTATCCCATGACTTGGGGATCTAACTCTGCACTGTGCACAATGGGAAGCTGCAGTAAGTTCACAGCAATACCATGAGTAGTCAGCAGAAGAGAAGATGGTTTATGAGGCATAAAACCATCCAAGGCAACAAACTTGGTTGTATTGCTGTCTTTTTCTAAGTTTTTGCTTGTTTACTTACTTATCCATTTATTATAATATTGGGATTGAAATCAGGGTCTCACGTATGAGAGACAAGGCTCTACCACTGAGTTATATTCATCGCCCCACATTATTTTTCAATCTGCACTTTGTGCTTCTGTTAATCAGTAGTGAAAAGAAGTGAAGTCTCACCGAGAACAATGAAGAAGCAGCATTTTTTCCCTGTGACCTTTTCAAAGTTCTCCTAAATGTTTGTAATCTCCAATAAGTGTTTAGCTTTATAATTGGTGGAAAACCAAAAAAATTATAAATATTATGTGATTTGCATTTATCAATGAGCAGGTTTTGTTTTGTTGGAATTAGCTCTCGTGGGGTTAATGTGGACATATCCTAGGCATTAATTTTGTTCAAGTGGCTCACGCTTAGGCTTTGGTTTCTATGGAGACTTTTGCTCTAACTGGTATATAACTGTTTCCTCACCTTTCCATTTCCTGAAATAGCACCAAGTACAGTGTCTAGATTTTGACTAAATATAAATCAAAGCACAAGCCTTTCCTCTAGGTAAAGTCCACCATTTCAACACGGGTGCAGGATTTTCCTCTTTAATGCATTAGACATCTGTTCCTGCTAATGGGGATAAAATGTCACGTGTTAAAAACAATAAAACTTATTCAAAGCAGTGCACATTTTAAATATTTATAAATTACATTAGAAACGTGTGGGTATTTTTTGGCTTTTGGTATATGGCACAGTTTTCAAAAGATGGATATGTAAATTACAGGAAAGAAAATATGCACATAAAAAGTGAATATGAATATGTAAAACTTTGGGAGCTTATATTCCCAGATACTAGCATATCCTTTTAAAAAATAAATGTTGAGTGTTACCCACTTTCCCCGGAACTGTTCCTGCTTCCCGCTCACTGTAGTTTCCTTGGGTCTAATAGGAACCGAGCGTGGAGGATTATTTAAAACTATGGAGTCATTTGAAATGGTAAGTACATTCTTGGCTAATAAATGACTCAATATCAGTATATATTATTGAGAGTTATTTTTGACTATGTATCTGTGCTTGTGTGTGTGTGTGTTTCTATAAGTAGTAGGTGAACTCAGTTATGTTTTCAAAGGAATTCCCTTCACATTTTAGCTAAATGTTCCATATCACTCTCATTGGAACTAAAAGGCATATTGATAAGTGCTTATCCTTAAAAAATGCAAACACTTGTTTAATACGGAATCTAATCGTTATCTTTCAATTTTCAACAGTCTTTCTGGGGAGAACCATTAATTAGAACATAGATTTTATTGAAGGCAAATTTGAAAATGAAATTATTCTTTGTCCAAAGAATACAGTTTTCTTTCACATAAGATAATTGTGAAAATCTGTCAAGCTAAGCTAGGTTGTTGGAAATAAGATAGTGGATGTCCTTGCAAGGACAGTGGTGTGCAGAGGTCAGAGGGCTCTCGAATGCCAAGGGGCTGTCTCTTTCCCAAACGATCACAGAGAAATATTGCAGAATCCATCATCTCAGAATTTTAAACACTGCATTAAAAGTTTTAAAATTGAAAAGCGTGAATTCTTATTGGCTCTGTTCTTCAAACTAAGGATTCTGCTCACAGATTGTGTTAGGGTTTGCTAGTTTCAAAAGCATTATAGCAAACACATGAATGCAAATGGGCATAAGATAATATCCCCTCTAGTATATGTATGAATAAAGGTGTGAACATATGCATAATATCCTAGATGCATGTTTTACAATTTTTTTTGCAATTATAGAATATTTTATTACTTACTAATGCCGTCTATAGAACAAATTGTTATGTATTTATACTTTTAAGGATTGTATCAGTTTTAAAGAAGATCTCACAATTTAGACATCTATGCTACTTTCCCTATTTTATTGTAAACAATACTGAATTGCATATTTTGTGATCCAGTCCCGAGGCATTCATAGTCTGAGTTCCATAGGCTCAATTTTTGAAAGTGAAATTTTACAGGAATCTGTAAAATCCACAAAATTTTATCATATTGTAAAATTCTGCTTCTATCTGCCTGATCAGAGCCAAGGTTCAGAAAGTGTTCACGAATCCTTTCAAACCCCTTTCTTGACATCGAAATTGCCTGAATTGCAGCAACTCTTGAACCTCTTCAAGAGGAAGGAGCTGTTCTCCCTGGGAACATTCTGTTTTTCTCATTGAGCCAGTGACCCTCATCTAATCAATGAGTGTTCTGTAGGTTTCCTGAATTGCAATTCCAGACACCTTCTTTTTACCACTGTCTGAGCTGCTGGTCTTAGTAACTATATTCAGGCTGATACACTTGTATGGGGCCAGAGTTTAGGGAAGAACTTCAGCATTCCTATACCTGTTTTAAATATATGCAAAGATGAGGGCACTGCCTTAAAAACCACTCTGTGACAACAGATGGAAACCTTCAATAATAATCATTAACACAGTTTAAGTTCCAAGAAAAATATACCAGCAATAAAACAGACAGGAGTTACCAAAATGCCATGGAAAAGGAAGGAAAACCAATTTTTTAAAAGAAGTTTTAGTTAGGAATAAAAATATTTTCATAGGCACAATACATTCTGAAATATAGGTGAAGGTATTCTGGTGGAAATGTTTTTGGATATATGCATGCTAACATGTGTAAATCATACAATGGATCATGGGTTTGAATTAATAAGCAGAAACCTGAGAGTGTTCAGAGTAAAGTCCCTGAGGTTTGGACTGAGATATGATGCTTATTTTCATGTGGATGCAATTTACAGAGATTTTTGTTGTTTTGTTGTGTAATGCTTTTGTGTCTGGGGCGTTTTTCAGTCTGTTTCATGTTAGCTTTAGTAGCAATTCATTACGTTTGATGAAGTGCAGTATAATAATAAAGAGTATGATAGTTAATTTGTGGTTCTGCTATTCTGAAGCGAAGCGGTATCATATATATGTGATACATACATGTATATATATGAGCATCTAAGCTCCAATTTTGATGGGCTTTGGCGAGATCACATAAATGAACATTGATGAAAGGGATGATGAGACAGATTCAATAAAGACTTCAGTGGACAAAGCCACTGCTTGTCACATGCTTGTTAATGAGAGCCACAACAAGTCCTTAGCCCAAACTATGAATCCGTCATAAAGATACCTGAAATTGGGGATTTTTTTCTGTTGAGAAAATAGCAACATATTTCAGAAAGCCGTTTATCATCAGCCTTCAAACGAGACACATGGGGATTAATCAAAGATTTTTGAAGGAACAGGATACTTAAAGAATTCTTCTTTCTAGACAAATTCTTATATAAAACACTACATATAAAAATAGTTTCCCCCTTTCTAAATGTTGAGAGATTATTTTTAAGTTAAGGTTAATCTTATTTAAAAGAAACAGAAAGGCTGTTACTCAGCTTGCAAAAGAAATCCAAGCCAAAGAGTACAAGCATTGTCTTCTTCTCAGGAATATGTAAATGCGCTCGTGTCCAGAGGCAAAACGCCTATGCAAATGAGCACAAGATCAGGCCTTAAAAGCAAAAATATTCTAAATGGCAGATGTGACACAAGATGCCCAAGGATGTGGCCCGGGACCCATGTTCCCTTGCGGATGCTCCAAGAGAGGTCTCTGACCTGGGAATCCTCGGTCCATGCTAAGAGAGGTGGGCGGTGCCACTTCAACATCTCAGAAACCTAAAGCCAAGCATAGCCACCCTGCCCCTGTTCCCTGGACTGAGTGGAGTGGGCCACACTCTGAGACTTCATTATCAGTCTAGAACAGGGACACATAGGACCTGGCACTGGAAAAGTCCATCTTCCGCGATGGTCCTTAGCAGCACCACTTCCCCAAGGTGTCACCAACTGAGCTGTCATGTTCTTGTGATGCATGGATGTTTTATTTTTCCACATTAAAAACCCTCCTGTATACTAATCTTAGAGATAATTTTAGGAGTGTTTACAGTGGTTTTCCATGATTTCATGTCTCGAGCACTGCATCAAAGTTTCTACACTTAAAATGTCATCTTATTAACAGCTTAATTGAACACAATTCATGTTCTATGCTATTCAATTCTATCCTATTTAGACAATTCTTACTTTATCTCAGAAAAGCAAGGCAGTCTATAATTTTTTTTTAAATACGTGTTCTCACAGGCTCAGAGTCTGGATCATCATTAACACACACTCAACACTTACATTAATAGCACTATTGACTAAATATCTTCTTCATATGACCCAAGCAGTAAGTTCTTTGGACTATCTCTTGCCTTTTTTAGACAATGTTGTGTCTATGTTCTTCTTTATAGAACAAGAGAGTAGAGCTAAGGACCAGGATGCTATGACTCTGTACTTCAGAATGTGTCTGCAGCAAGCCAATCATCTCAGACCAAAGAAGGCAGAAGCAGACACTCTCTCCTTTGCTGTACAAATGAGGTCAGGGGGGAAGGATATCCCAGTGTCCGCTTCAGGGTTCACACGAAATGTGGCAAAGTAACAGCTCACAGTTACGAAACACTTGAAGAAGAATTATAGAAAACAAAAACATGTTCCAGGTATTTGTGAATGAATTCGTAAAACTGGATATTTACATTTTTTGTAGCTACAAGGTCAAAAGATAATAGAGTTCATAATTAAATTTTTGAAATTTTCAATTTTAAAGTAACTGTAGGTTTCCAGGAATACATAAAAGAAGAACATTATTTCTGCCCTGGCTGTTCTGTTTAAGTATAAAGATAATCTACCCTTTCCCCCTTGACTTTCTCCCTCTGATCTGGGCACTGAAATCTTTGAAACCTTAGCTTTGCTTTTTGATAGATGATTGAACTGGGAAAACAAACTCCTTTATTCTATATTTCCTTTAATATTCAATAAAAAACCCTATCTGCATCCTAAGATGATTCTGTGACCTTTAAATAGTTCTGTAAAGAATTCAACACAGTGTTTAGAACATGCATTACCCAAACACTATGAGATTCAAATGATCACTTAACTCAAAATATACATTAGGCCCCATCACAAATAAAGATTAGGGTTTTAGTGCTGTTGGAAGAAGTCCCAGTGTCACCTCAAACAAAACAGCAGGGATTCATCGATTTACTCAGACACGTTTACCTGATTCCTGACTCCCACTCTTCCCTAGTCGTTTGATCCATTTCCATATCCTTGTAGGAACTCCCCCCTTTGAAGACTGGAAATCATAAAAAAGGAAAACCCTGCCCATAACAGCTGCGTTGAGGTCACTTACATTTGTTGGTTGCAGGTGGAAATCTCCTTCGCAGAGCCCGAAATAGAAGGTTGTAAAATGTGGCCTTTGAGGGAGCCAGACCATACCAGCCTTTTGTATAATTTATCAGCCAGAGAACATGTGAAGGTGCTTTTCATCTTTGACAGCCATGTCTTTCAAAGTAACGTGGGCTTCTACATAGCCATCAGCTTGTTTGTTTTTATTTCTGTTGTTGTTCTGTTTGTTTGTCCTTAGGAGTTCTAGTATCCTGCTTTTTTCAGTGATGAGTGGAAGGAATATTCAAGATGGTACAATCATTGTTCAATTTAATCGAGAGACCTTACTTAGGTCTTGTGGAAATCCAACTGTGAGGGTTTATTGAGAGAAGGCATGTGGATGGTGCCTTTGAAAAAAATCACACTGATGAGATATGAGATGTTTTTATCAGGTTCATTTTCATCATGCCACATCTGTCAAATTTTGGCTTCACCAACTCTAAGATATTAATTGCCTTTTGCTAAATTGAGGATAGAGGGTCTTACTAAACATGAACCATTAAGTGTTCCTTAGATGCACAACCACACTCTCTTTGTATTTTCTTAAGGGCTGTGTCACAGGCATAGAATGAAAAACTGGGTGTCAGTTAGACGGTTGTGGACATTTCTAGGCTTTCATCTGTAGAAACTTGATGTTTTTCCATCCCTCTGCTATTTTATCCTTGCCACTTTGCCCTGCTTCATTGCCTTCCAGCTCAGATTCAGAGAAACCCCAAAGTCAAAACAAAATGGTCAGAACTGCTGACTCCTATTCTGTAGCCATTTCTTAAACCCAGCATGCACAGGAAGAGATGGTGCTGTCCAGACTTGGGTCTGAATTTCCTTAAATTACTGGCAAAGTTCAAGAAACTCTGAATGAACGTGAGCCAAGCTTCACGTTTAGAAAAAAAAATCACTTTTCTAAAAGAATCAGAACAAATATTATTTAACGAAATAGTCTCTGCTGCTAACTGTCTGTGGAGCACTTAACATTTAATAAGGCTCTGTTACCTCTATTTGGTAAAAATAAAATTGTGAGATATAATTCATATTTTTGAGCGCATTTTAAAATATAGATACATTTTGGAGCAACGTATGTGAAATGTAACTCTGGCTTCATGACTTGGAAGTTCCTCTTGAAGATCTGACGTTAATTAGAAAAGGTGTCTTAAAATTTTGCACATTAAATTGAATCTCAGTATTTTTAGAACTTCATTATAAACTTTCTTTTATAATGAACTTATTATAAATTTATATTCATTAAAAACTTTCTTTTTCCATTATAAACTACTTTTCATAATGGAAACGCTGACACATATGATAATAGGCACCAATGCAAGGGCCTTAATTGAAAGTTCATGTAAGGCTGTGCACAATAGTTGAATATTTGGTTTAATTTTCAGTGCTAATTTTGCCAGAATCTGCCTTTGAGTTGGGTAGCGAACAGTAAGGCTGATCAGTCTAAGCATTCCTCTGTTGGTAGAAAAGCCTCTTGATTATTTTTACTTTTCTTGGAAGGCTTAATTATGTCTTTCAAATATGATTTCATTTAGATCGTTTTATGGTTTGCATGTCTGAATACTAATAGTAACCTGATATTCCTGGAGAACTGAGCTCGAGACCAGAAGTCAGTTTTCAGTCTGTAGAGGGTGAATGGATAAATTGCCTCCAAGCAACATCTTAAACGATATTTTGACTGAAAATGATCAAATAACTTTAACATTTCAAAAATCAATTATTGTAACATTTTAGAACTGACACCATTAGGCCCTTTTAAGGTAGTAGAAGTTATTAAAACCCAAGGTCCTATGATATTTCATTGATGTTAATGAAGATAATAAAAATGAAGTAATTTTGACATACTAAGGTAGTTTTTGTTGAATGTACATTGGCTGTATAGATTATACACAGATAAAACTAAAATAAGAGCATGTTGTTTAGATATTTAGAGTCAAACATGGTGGCACATAGGTTTTAATGTTGGGCTATGAATAATTTTGTCTTATTCCTAAGGATGATTTGGTATTAGGATTAAGTAATTCAATTTCTCAGAGTCTGTGGTCATTACAAGGGTTTAAACTATATCATTAGTTTGGTGGTTATGAAAATGCTTTAAAAGACATTGCCTTTGGGGGACATGTAGAAATCTACAAAGCGTAAAATACTTGTAAGATATAACAGTTTAAGGAATGGTGGTTGTAATTCTTTTAGTAATAATGAGAACTAGCTTTCCATGGAGAAGTTCATTGGTACCATTTACTCCTGAAGAGAAATTCCATGTAGGAACAGCATGTGTTGGCTGTGATCATAGCAGAGAATGTTGGGCTGGCAGAAATGATCGAGCATGATGGTTGACCACTACACTCATTGAGATCAGCGGTGCTGATGGCTGTTAGACTGCATAGGGCATTTTCTCTCCAGAATTAAAATATTTTTCCAACAACACGTAAAATTTTGAACTCTGTATTTCCTTTTACTTATTCAACGCTTGTAGAGTTTTATCTCTATTTATTTATTGTATTACTTCATGTGCATTCTGGCTTGAATGTATGTCTGTGTATCACATGCATACAGTGTCCTTAGAGACCAGAAGAGGGTGTCAGGTCCCCTGGAACTGGACCTACAGTTTTGAACCACCATGTGGGTCCTGGGAATGGAACCAGACTTTCTGAAAAACAGGCAGCGTTAATCACCATCTCTCCAGTCTCATACTTTATATATATATATATATAAATTGAACTGTTATTTATTTCCCAGAAGTACCTGAATGAAGAGATATTCTATAGACTCTTCAATTTTGAACCTATCCACCTGATCTTTAAAAGGCAAATATTGATTAAACAAATAAATAATTGAATAGTATAGGTATTTATTGACCCAGTAGATCATATGAGCAATACCATTTGATGAGTCGAGAAACAACTAGCTATTTTCCCTTCACATATGAAAATGAATAATTACAAAAGTATCTTAAAACACAGCATATACCAGCCTTGGTAATGAAAATATGACAAAGAGTAGCTAAGAACATTACTTTATAAATGTGATATAAAGTCATGTTTAAGACTCAGTCCATTTTAGACCTGCTGGGGATTGAACCCACAGCCTGGGGCCTGGTATGCTCCAGGCAAGCACTCCACCACTGAGCTGCACCCTCAGTCTTTTGACTCAGCTCATTTTAATAAAGATTCTAGATCATTAGAAAAACCACCCTCCCTGGTTTTATTAGTGTTTGGCTTAGATATTTATACATTTTCTCTTTTCAGTTTATTCTGACATTCATATGGCAGAGGTAGAAAACATCCTGAGGGGAAGACATATTTAAAACGGTATTGGGAAAAGGCACCAATTGCAGACCTTACCTAGTCCCAGCAAAAGGAGCAGAAGGAAAGGTTTTAAAAGATTTAAGCATGAATAACTCTTAACTACATATAAATACACAAAGTACGCTATGCTGTGTCCAAAGAGATTTACTCCTATTTAGTAAATTATATTTCATAATATAGTGTCAATGTTATTAGCCACACATTAATGCTACATTTATGTAATCTATTTTCAAGGACTTTTACAGGATTTCTAATTCACTCTCAGGAGGCAGACTGGGCACTCAGAAGTCATGGCACCTCTCCATTATCCATGGAAAGATGCAATGAGACGTAATTCTAAATGTGAATTAATGTCCATGTCTGTATTTCTTGCCTTTCAAGTTTAATTCAACCACTCTTGAATGCCAGAAGATAACTTTTCAAGTATATTCAACTAAAAAATATGGAGTGCATTGAAATAAAATGAAAAAAGAACAATGAAGCAATTATTATTCACTAAAGTAGAATAATATTGACATCGTTATAATTCACTGACCTGTATCATCTGTCAGACTATTTCCCATCCTATTCATATAGCAACAGGAACACATTTTAAGACTGGTTTCTGTCATGTATCTCCCAATGATACCAGTACCCATCTTAAACGTAACATGAGTGCAGTTGGCACATGACATTTTGTAGCTTTGTGTGGCTTTGTGCTTTAGTTTATGTAAGTAAAAATACTTGAGCCTTAATACCGACCTCAGAAAGGCGTAGTAAACTTTCTTAAGATGCATATATAACCACCACGGGAATTGAAGAGAATTAAATGTACAATTCAAAGAATGACAAGCTCCCTTGTGGAAGGAAGAATTTTCTGGGTGCTGACAGGAGGTGCTCCTGCAGTGTAGCTGAAAGGGAATGCAAACTGGCAAAGTCCAGGGAGGAATTCAGTCCTTTTGTGTGCGGTAGGAACTGTAAGTGTCTAGCACAAAGTGATTATAATAGAGAAATGTTGATAAGAACACTGTTTGCAATGTAACCTTTTATGGAAAAAAAGAGAAAGTGCTGAGCTAGCCATCTGTAAAGGAAGGAGATTATGCTGGGATACATTGGCAAGGCAGTAATACATAGTAATGCAAATCCCCTCTAGTATTTAAAGTGGATGAAGTGCCCATTCCATAATTCTAACAGAAAAATTAATGTTCGAAAGTATTCTAAATTTGTTACATATATTGACATTCTAACTGCATAGGAAATAAGAGAACAGAAGGAACCAGATTGAAGATTCTAGTAGCATTAGCAGTGGGGGCTTATTTAAATGTTCATTTCATGTTTAAGTTTTTAAATTTACATTTTGCAGTCTTTTAGAAAGAGCTTATCTAATACTCCCATGTTATTAGTATTGGAGGATGACAGAACATTGCTCTGCGCAAGCTCCCTATGACTTGGGTTTGCTAGTGCATAATTGATGGGCAAAGCCAGGCATTTCTTCTTTGGGCTTTATCATCGGAGTGAATGGGTTGACAATTATGTGCTCCAGCTCCGTTCCTTTCCTCACTGACCCCCAGATTCAGGTGCTTCCAGGTTATTCGGGAGAAAGAAATGCAGTAACAGAGGATCTGGGAAGGTAGCCTCCCAGAACAAACCGGTTTCAATTTCCACCTGCAGGCATTTTCAAAACATTAAAAAGCACCTCTCCTTTGGGCTATTTGCCTTCCCTAGGTGGCTGAAGACTGAAAGAAACTTTTCCTGTGTTTTAGGTGCACAGGGTTCCCTGACTCCTTAAGAGGTAGCAGCTCTTTTCCTTGGAAACTGTTGGAAGTGCTAATCCCGAGGCCCCCTGAGAGTGTGGGACCAGAGGAATCTTCCCCCACCCCCATCTCCCGCCCCAGAATGGTGGTTTTCACTGAATGGGCTGCTTTTCTGCATTCTGCCTTGTGACAAAGTGGGGTCCGTCTGACAGGAAGATTGGGGTTACAGCACCCAGGGTTGGGGTGCACGATGAGGGAGGGAGAGCGGTCCTTCTCAGAGTTTGCATTTTGTGAGTTAGTCTGGTGACCTTACCCCCTACTTTACGCTCACCCTCTTTGCCCACTCCCTCCCCCTAAATAGTCTGAGAGGACCGAGCCCCAGCAAAGCTTTTGGTACCCAGAGAAAGTAGCAATCTGGGCTTTAGGTGAACGCACCCGCACTGGCCACAGTAAAGCCCCTGCTTGAGATGGCGATGGGGCAACAACGAATCGTGCGTGAGAAAAAGTTCTATTTTATTATTTATACTTTTAAAAGCAGTAAGGAAAAGGAATCTCTAGGGAAGCTCAGAAAAGGTCGCCCGCTCCACTCAGAAGCCCTTGCACTTTTGACCGCTGGGACCCCCAACTTGCCCAGCTCAACCGTATGAAATCCTTTTGTGCGCGATCCGCCACGAGTGCGTGTTTTACCATCTCAAACTCAGGCTCAGAAGATCAGCAGTCCCTCTGCCTTTCAAATGCTCCCCTCCAAGAAAAGCGCGAGCAGGGCAGTGGTGGTCCTCTTGGGCCCTCCCGTCCACCCTTAGCAGACTTCCTTTTGCTCGCTGCTCTGCAGGAGCTCCGTCATGAAGGAAATGTAGACGATGGCCAAGCGGAGGGTCTCGATCCTAGAAAGTCTCTTCTCGTAAGCGAAGGTGGGCACTTTCCTGCGCAGCTGGTCAAAGGCCTCGTTTAGGTTGAACATCCTTTTCCTCTCGCGAACGTTGGCCGCCTGGCGCTGAGCATAGGTGATGACCCTTTTCCTTTTGGGGCGGCCCAGCAAGGATGTTACTCTCTCACGTTCCTCTCCCTCCTCTTCCTCCTCCTCCCGGTCCACATAGACCACTTCGCCCCCCTCTTCCTCCTGGTCTGTTTCCTCAAATTGCGACAGCCTCCTGGGTCTTCTCTCTCTGAACCCCAGTGTTCCGTCCCCCAAAGGGACCCCAGGTGGGAAGTCGCAGAGGAGAGGATGTCTCGGAGAGGCCAAAGAGAGATCTGCGACGAAGTTCAGCATGGTAGCGTCCAGGCAGCTCTCAGGATAGGTGGCCATCGCTCATTGACCGTGCCATTGATTTTCTTGCACCCGGGGCATAGCGGCGGACGGCGCTTCTTAATGGCCTTGACTCTTCAGGCGCATCATCACCAAACGCGGGGAGACATTAAGCCGAAAGGATTATTCGCAGGGAGAGGGAAGGCTGGGGCAAAGACCCTTTTCTGGAAACTGATAGAAGATGACAAGCTTGATCACTCATAGAAGGCTCAAAAGAATTTTTCCTCTGCAGTACCACGCAGGGCAGTTCCTTCTTGGCAGCCACCCCCAGTTTTTACCTGCTGTGCTTTTTTTTGTGTCTGGTCTCACCCCTGTATCCAACCAAGGTTCTCTTGGTTCCTTATTCCGTGTAGGTCTTTAATTTCGGTTCGGATCTTCAAAGCCCAAATCTTTCCACTGCGATGGTTTCTCCTTGGCTTCAGGGTAGGAGCCCTGAATCTTGCCGCCATTTGCCAATCGATATGAAGCAAGTGCTCGCGCTTTTAATGATGTCCAGAAGAGGGGCCCTTCCAGCCTGGGGTCGAGGGGAGCTGTTTGTCTGGTATCCCAGTGCAGCGGGCTGCTGAAAGGCAAGACCTTCCATTAGCTTAAGTAAGCATGACCAGGGGGCCAGGGCGCATTCCCCAGTGTCTCTGTTGGAACCGGTGTTTTCTCTGCTTCTAGGGCACCGCAAACAACTCTCTGCCTGGTTACAGACCCAGACTTCTGAAGTCGGCTTGGACACAATCAGCCTGACAATTGTGATACTTGACTTTACTGTCCCTGGCCTTATTCTCTACAGTAGAGGGCTGTGTTTGAGGGAAAAGGTTATGGTGATAATGAAATAAAAAAATGGAGACTCGGAACATTTGCTGTATGTATATACTGTATGATTACTCCTTAGGGGACAAAGCAGCTCCGTACTCACGTGTTGTCCCCACCCCCTTCCTCCCCAACCCACAAGTCTCTTTTGAAAAACACGATTTAGCTTCAATAATCCAGAGAACCGCTCACCCTCTGTAGAGGAGTGGGTCTTCGAACTTTTAAATTGCCAGTCTAGTATTTGTTCTTGAACAAAGAAAAATCCCACACTTTGATCTGTGCTACCCCCCATCCGTTTGCATGCCTCAGTAAGGGAGAATTACACCTTACTGAATTCCTCTTAAGGGAAAGTCGGAGGCTAGCCACAAAATTGCAAGAGATTATAAATTTGATACATTAAGAATGAAATTTTACTGATTTTTGTATATCCCGAATTTTCACACAGAAACTCTATTTTCCAGTTTTTTGTTTGTTTGTTTACTGATGGCTCTAGTTAACCAAGCAAGGTTGAGATCTGTAAAAGCACACAGAGGCAAACAAAACACTGAAGAACAATTTCAAAGATAGATAGGTCAGAAGAAACAGCAAGCGTCAAATATCTAAACGGAGACTTTTTGATTTCAGGGAGAATCGGGGAAGATAAAGGTTCTTTTCAGTGGGAAGCTCTCGGTACATTGGACAGCTCCCAGAACCCCCTATTTCCAACCTCTTTACCTCACCTCCCAGTGGGTAACCAAAGCAAGGGTTCCTAGTGTCCACAGCAGAGTGGTTATAGGCAAAAGCAATATTAAAAGAAAAAGATTTTCAGTTTCCACTACAAAGAAATTTTTAAAGAGATAACATGTTTAGTGTGGTTTAAATGTTAGCATATATATATATAAATTACTTATCAGTATTTCCAAGTTTTATGCTCTTATGTATCAGTTGAAATACTTTTTAAAAATGCAGCATACTCTTGAATTCTTTTTGTTTGTTTGTTGTTTGTTTTGATCCCCAGATCCAGGATCTACTTCAAAGTGTCCTTCTTTAATAGGTTTCCCTTTTCTCCTGTTTGAATTTACACTTCATTCCCTTACCAACATTGTGATAATTCTGCTAAGAATCTAGGTTTCCCTGAGACATGCTAAAGGGAAAGGGATTTTTGTTATGGTTGCCCACTTGGTTTGTTTCTATTTTAATAAAGAATGAATGAAAAAAATCAGGACAAAGTGTGTATCTCAGTTGCTGGAGAGCTTTTGTAGTATGCAGGAATCCCTGGGCTTGATTCCCAGAACCACATAGACTGGATGTGGGGTGCCAAGCTGTAGTACTAGCATATGTGAGGGCGAGGCAGAAGGACTGGAAGTTCAAGATCATCCTCAGGTGCATAGTGAGAGCCAGAAGGGGGAGGAGAAGGCATAGCAATTCTAACAATGGTTACGGAGTCATTAGATGAGAGATATCAGCTTCCTACTGACATTGATATTCTTCTGATCTCTGTTTTACTTAACATCTTATTAAATATTTGTGATTGATCTTTTATCATCTATGGGTTTTCTTAGAGTAGTCATATATGATCCAAGAACGAGTCGGTCCCATTGCAGAAACAGTCTACTCAGTGAGAAGAAATATGATAAAAATTTAATGAAACAGAGATCCAAAGCTGTGATGCAATTCCAAGAAGACAACTTTTTTCATTAAAATTTTTTAGTCAAGAGAATATTTCAAAAATCATATAACATCTAACACTAGGCTGAAACATTAGCATTAAAGCAGAAGAAATTTAGAAAGCCAAGTCTCTCTCTCTCTATATATATATATAAAACAGTTTTAAATATTTTTTTACCTTATCAATATAGTCTCAAGTGAAACCCTTATGGGACTCTAATCATGCAGACATAATTAATGTTTAAAACACTAGGAATCTGTCAAAATGGCTGATTATTTCCTCTATACTGTAAAGTGCACAAATAAACAACAATGGGCTTTTTCTGCTTACTCTGAAATACGTTTAAAGGCTTTGTGGCTGTGTGACCAACAGTACATCTGCACAGTAGTCTGTGAATTAATAAAAAGCTGAGTGATTTAAAATAGTTCATCCCATAGAAAGAGTATTTCTCTTTTATTTCAAGACATCAATGTTAATTAAAAAAAACAAAAACAAAAAAAGTCAACTAAAACATCCCAACTGTTGCTGAAAGGAATCTAAATTTACCAGGCTGAGTTCCTCTGGGTTCTTGGAGTATATTGAATTTTTTTAAAAAAATCTATATGGGGATTGCTAGAAGCTTTGCTCAGACTCCTTTGGGAGTCAGCCTGGGTGTATGTGCACCCAGCTTATCTCTATGGAGCACTCCCAGTAAACATTTTATTTTGACTATTTTTGTAAATTCAGTCAAAGCTAAATTCAGGTGACCAAACTCGTTGAATAATAATTCTCAAGGGGGCTAGAGGGCCTTTTAAAATGGTAAGTAAAGAAAGGTAGATTAAAAAGAAAATCTCCAAGGGCTAAGGTAAATATAGACTTCTGTCAACCTGCTAACTCTTCTCCCCCTTTCTCTTCCCTTGTATTTCCAGTGTTGGTCACCGGGTAAGTGGAGGAGAAGTAGGACAAAGGTAAACCTTGGTCACCATCCCAAGAGAATATCCTAGAAGCTGTTGCTCCAATGATGGAGAAGAGTTTGGTGCTCTCTTTCTATTCAATTTCAATTCCGTTTTGCTATGGCCAAGGCTGATTTGTAGATAGAAACATCTATATATTTTCCTAGTTACATTTTATGTGGTTTATACTTACATTCTAGTTATATTTAATATTTTCTAGATATATAAATAGAAATATATATTAGTCTAGTTACACAATATATTATATAACATTTCTACTTACATTCTAGTCAGTTATATTTAAAGTAAACTTGCTTTGAATACAAGCCTTGAAATTAATGAATTATACACGCATGTGTTAATTACCTTTTAGGAAGTTGACATACTCATGAAAACAGTGTCTGGATTGCAAAAATAAAACTCTTTTACTCAAGTTACAGACAGTTTAAAGAAAAATGCCTTCACTGTATTGCTTGGGACTGTTTAACCAAATGAAGGCATCTGTGTAGAAGCACTCAAAGCACACAGAATAAATATTACTAGCATCTTGAGATGCCTCTTCTACAGGTTTGGGCCTGAGTCTAACCACTAATGACTTTGAGTATGAGTGTCTGACTTCTGAGATTAATTTACACAAATTTAGAATATTGAATAAAAACAAATTCTGCATATTACTTGTTCTGAAATTCATGAATAGTGTTCTTATTGATGAATGTTACTTCATTGTGTGAAAATTCCAACATTTATGGTTTCTACTGTTGGAGGACATTTGGGACATTGGGAATTAGGTATCCAATTCTAAGATATCATCAATAGCAGTACAATGGATGTTGTTATTCATCTTCTACGAGTATAGTTAGTCATTCCTGTCTATCATACACTTAAAAGCCAAGAGCTTGTGGTAAGGACAGCCTCAACAGTTATTGATAAGCTAGTTTTCTAGGAAAATTGTAACTAATAATGCTGTCACCAGTTATTGGAATTAAAATTTATTCGTGGTAATGTCAATTCTTTCCATTTCCTATTTTTTTAATTAAAACCATTTTGAAGATGTGTCTGGATAACACAAAGTGATATAATTGCACTTTTCCAGTGATGAATACGTCTGAACACCCCTGTTAGTTTACTTTACTTCACAGCATGAAGTACCTGTTTGGTGTTTGCTGTGGTGGTATTGTGTTATTGCTGTTGCCTTTAAACTTTCTCCTTATTTATTTATATTTATTTAAAATGAACTTTAATAGGTCTTTTGTCGGATACTGCAAATATCCTCTCACATTCTTAGGACCTATGACCTTCTTTTTCTGTGTTTTATTTTTTTTTCCTTCTATTTATTACCTCTGTGGTATGTTGAAACATGGCTACTTATTGCCTTTGTGGTGTGCTGAAACATGGCTATTTATTGCCTTTGTGGTATGCTGAAACATGGCTACTTATTGCCT
>LOJH01008849.1:5754-27892 GCA_001685095.1 Ellobius talpinus
TCCTGAAACTGATCACCGATGTCCAACCAAATGTCCCCTTTGATTTATCTAATTAGCACCCTAATCAAAATAGCACACCACATCCTAACCTATTCAAATACAGACACCCCCACCCCCTTTTCTCTCCTTAAAAATAACTGCATGGTCATTGGCTGCTAGTTTTCTGCAGCCATATTAACTTTTCTTCCCTGCTTGGTAAAGAATCTCTAAAAACTGGTGTTTGCATGTGGTTTTTGCCTAATCTGGGATCAGGAGGGAGCTCCCCACTGTACAGGGTTCGCTCAACAGATAATTATAATTTTCCCAGTATCACGCTGCTAAAATTCCAAATCTAGACCTAGCTTTGCAGCTCTCCCCCTCCCCCTCGTAGTGTTTCCTTTAGAAGTGGAATGCTTGTGAATAAAGCCCTCTGCCTCACACTGCCCTCTGTGCCCCACCCTCAGACAGTATCTACCTCTGCCTGTAAGCCACGCCCTCCCCGCCTCTCTTCAATTCATCTTCCTGCTTCAAGGCATCGGATGGACTCTACCTGAATTATTTAAAGATTTATCATGGAAAGGCTAGTTTTGTTTATGAAGACGGCAGTCACGCATAAAAGAAAACAACACAGTTTTAGCAGCCACATTTGCCTTTAACTTGAGTGATTCTATTAAAGAAATAAAGGCACAGGAGGGCATGTGACATTACTTTTTCTTCATTGTTTAAAAATTTAGTTAGGATTCGGTGAGAGGGTAGTAGACTCCAGTGTTATTCTGGTAAGTGTGCAATCATTAGCACACTAGAAACAAACAACTAATTATTGAATTTTAGTATATGTTCATTTCCATAGTGTAAATATTCCCACTATAGCCAATTTCAATCTACCTGTGTTAAGACACTAAATGTAGGTGTATGGAATTTGTGCACAATAATAACACATTTTATGGTATTTCCATATTGTAGATCCAATAGATATGTATAATCTCATAGGTATCAATAATATATAGTAGAATAATAAGAAATAGGAAATTTTAAGTATTTATAAACATTTATTATGTTTTAAATGCAGTTTCTTTAGTTTAGAGCTTATTAATTTTATTTCTATTGACAACTGTGTCTGACAAGTAGCAAACAAAATTCCTGTGAACTTACTGCTCAGTGGTCATGAGCTGGGAGAGGCTGACTGCAGCCTTCTGATTTTTGGACTGCCTCTGGGGCAGGTCCCTCATTCTGAGACTGCTCAGAACTTCACCTTAGCTCTGACAGAGGAAGGTCTTCCAGTGCCACCAGCCAATGAGGTGTGGTTCAGCACTAGCCAATGAGGTGTGGTTCAGCACTAGCCAATGAAGTGTGGTTCAGCACTAGCCAATGAGATGTTGTTCAGCACTAGCCAATGAAGTGTGATTTAGGATTTTGGCCAGACAACTAGAGAACAAATTACTGTCTCGTTCTTTTTGCATTTTTAATATTTTACTTTTGTTCATAGTGCATATTAATTGTACACAATAATAACTTCTCATTTTAATGTGTGTGTACAATTTATTCTGAGCAATACCTGTTCTCTCTCTTGTCCTCTCCTGATCCCCTTCATCTTCCCAACTCATTCCCCTTCTAACCACCTGTCTTTTTTTCTAAATAAGAAAACCATTTTTTTTTACTTAGTGTTCCTTCTAGGAGAATCTGTGGAAGGTTATTTATAGGACCATAGGCAACTCATTAGTGGTTCTATCACTGAAGAAAGTATATCACCCCGGCAACCATTAGCTGCCTATAAATCTTCAGAGTGATGGAGCCTTGTGAGCCCCTTATCCTTCCATGAAAGATTGCTAACAGGTCCAGTCCTGTGCAAGTCTTGGATAATAGTCACACTGTGAAGAATTCAAAGAGTGCTACAGCCATGGGATGCCCTGAAGACAGAGTTCTACAGCCTTGTCTCTTAGCTCTAGTAACACAGCCCACAGCTGCCTTCTGGATGCCCTCAAATGCTGAGACCCTTTGTGTCCATGATATGATCTGTCTTAACCACCTCTATTCCTGATCATCTGTGAGGATAGTTGTTGTTGTTGGTTCATTTGTTTCCTTTTTCTAGAGTGTGCCGCTTAAAATTGAGCCTGAGAACTTCATGGCTCAGGGTCTCTTATTTCTGACTGAGCGCAGACACAGATGCTGGCACAAGATGTGAAGGCAGAGAAAGAAGTAGGAGTGGGATTGTCCGTCCTCTTCTACTGTGATGCTGGCCCTTAGGTGGCCGTCTCCCATGATTCTCACTGGGCATTATGTCTCACTTCTCTAGCTCCCCATAAGATTTTCCCTGGATGCCCCACCAGCTATCAGTCCACAGGCCTGCAGATAGCCCCTTCATTAGGTTCTTACCAGATGAATTTTTTGAATGTCTTCTATGAGACTGGCACCCTCTAATATCCCAGGATCATATACCAGTGATGGATCCAGTTATACAGTCCTGGGAAACTTAATAGCCTAATTGTTTATACAAGGGATCATATGATTTCACCTTTATTACCAGCAGTGGGGGAGAGGCAGATGTGCATATATATGGTTAATGTCATACCTGGGGTTTACATGGCTGCTAGGGATGGAACTTAGGTCTTAGTGCTTCAATGGCAAATACTTTACAGACTGAGCCATCTCCCCAATCTTGTACACTGATTTATGTGAGCTTTGTGTTAAGAGCACAATACTCCCTTTGCAACGGTGAAAGTCTGATGCAGTATATGCTGCCCTTCTCCCTCCTGTACCATCTATCACCAAGCACTTGAACCTATTATTTGTCATTGTCCTCAGACACATTCTCTTTCTTTCTACCAGCCACTGTGTTCAGGCTCCATTGACTGTCCAGTTCAGGCTCTATATGGGAAATGGAAGGAGTTTATAAGAGATGAAAGGAAAGAGAAAACCATATGGTCATTGTCTCCAGGTCTGGCCTGCACAGCAGTGATGCTAGCAGGGTTCTCGGAGCTTCTGGGGCTCCTGAAAATCTGTGCACTTCTGCTCCTCTGACCCTAGCTAGATGTGGCAATCATTTTCTACAGTTGCTAAACTCTGGATTTCCTCATGTCTCCATCACTTTCAGTTCTTCTTAGCCATCGAAGCTAATCCCCTACATTAAATTCCTTCTTGAACATACCTACTGTCTCTCCTTCATGGAGATATCTCAACTGGCATCTTCTCTACTTCTTGTCCTTGGGGAGATGTGGAGGACTTCCGTCAACAGCCACGCGGCTTCATCTTTAGACTCTCCACTCCCTTGCTCCTTATTCCAGAAGTGCTCCTGTTTGCCCCCTTCTGCTCTAAGCTGCTACCGTGAACCCCTATGCCTGACAGGCTGTTTATTCTTCCCTCCATGGCACTGGAAGCCCTGTTTCTCAATACCTGTGATTCATGGGTGGGCTACTTTTCAATCCAGCCTTGATGAGGATTCTGAAGACCAAATCTTACCATGTGTTGCATAGGAGCTGATGCTGCTGAATTATGCTGGTACAGGCCTGAAAAAAAGTACTCTCCCAAAGAGTTAATGATCAGAATTTCCCAGAGATTTACAAGTCTAATCCTAGACCCACTTATTACATAGGTCCTGGGATCTTCTAATTGTTTAAATATGTTATTGTTACTATTATTATAGTGTGTGTGTGTTAGTGAATGATTTGTATATCAACACACATGTCATCATGCATTCATGGAGGTTAGAGGACAATTCTACGCAGCTGGTTCTTGCCTTTCTCCTTCATATGGGTTCTAGAGATTGAATTTATGTCATCAGTCAGGTGCAGTAAACAATTTGCTCACAGAGCCATCTCCCCAGCCTAGGATCTCCATTTTTAAGAGTGTCCCCCTAGGTAGTGGTGGGGTGCATACCTTTAATTCCAGCACTCAGAAGGCAGAGGCAGGTGGGTAGCAGTGAGTTCAAGGTCAGCCTGGTCTACAGAGTGAGTTCCAGGATAACTAGGGTTACACAGGAAAACCCTGTCTAGAACAACCAAAAAAAAAAGGTGTCCCAATTGATAAAGTTTTTTGTCTCGCAAGCATGAGGAACTGAGCTTGGTCCCCTGAAGGCATGTAAAAATGCCAAGCATGATGGTACACGCTTATAATCCCTGTGCTGGAGAGGCGATGATAGGCAGGTCCCTGGGGTTCACCAGCCTAGCCTAGTCAAAAAGCTTGGACCAGTCAGAGACCCTGCCTCAAAAATCAAGATGGACAACTCCTGAACACTACCACCCAAAGTTGACCTCTGCCCTCCATACACATGCCCTCTTGAACACACACACACACACACACACACACGTCTCTTTTGTTCTCTGAGTCAGCCAGGCTCGAGGACAATTTTGCTGCCACACCAGAAACAACGAGGGAGAAATTGCTGGGTACATGAGGAAATAGAGGGGAAAAAAAAGGTTAAACCAGGCAGAACTTTTCAATGGGTGCCGGGAATGGGACTGTCTGGTTTTCCAACACCTCTCCTTTGGAGCAGAAGGGAAGACTGCCCGTGCCCTACCTTGTTGACTGACCGTGTCCTAGAGACTGCTTCCTGCCCCTGTCTTCCATCCTTGCCTTCTCAGCAGTCCAGTGACAGCGTTCCTGAGGGTAACCAGGCAACTCTGGACTCTGGCCCCAGCTCCTGGCTAGGGGTTGCCAGATAGAGCACAGAATGCCCAGAAAGTTTGAATTTCAGATCAACGATATATATGCATATGTTTATGCTGAAAAAGTATTTGCCGTTCATTTGAAATTCAACTTCCACTGGAAAGGTGTATTTTGCTGCGCCGTATTTGGCAACCTTACTTGTCTAACATGGGGGAGAGTGAAGCAGCAGCCTACGCCTATGTTTCTTTCTCAGAGAACATTTTGAACTTCTGCTTCTGTGAACCCCTCTTGGAGCCAGGGAGGATGAAGATGTCTTTAGTAAACATGGTCCTCTGCTTGGCTTAGCACTGACAGAGTCAATTATATATGCATTTTGTTAGCACACAAGGCTGGCTACCATCTGGGTCCCAAGTACATCCCCAAAGTGACAACTGAAAATGTCCAAAGACCTGTGATGACTTTGAGAAGGTGAGGAAAAGCTTCATCTATTTCAGCTTTGCTAACCTACTTCAATTGTTTTGCGTACACAATATGTCTTCTTCTGTCTCGGTTGTTAGAAAAATGTTTAACAAGTTTTTCTACCTTGCTTTACATTTCTCATAAATATGTATCAAGTACAGATTCTCTCGTGAGTGATGGGATTGTTTTCTGTTCTTGAGGAAGCCTTTTTCAGTTATTTATTCATCCAGCACGTCTCTTTCTGAGATTATATTGCGTACCTCATGCTGTTCTAGGTGTTGGGATAGTGAAGTGAAACCAAACCAAGCCAAATACAACCTTGAGGTCTTGTGCTAGGAAGGAAAGAGGGAAATGAGGGCGCACGGGGCTGTGCCCTGAAGAGGCAGTAGGCATGAAGAGGTGAAATAAGATTAAGATTAGGAGAGCCTGACCCACAAAAGTGGCATGTAAGTAGCCAGGTGAAGGATAGAAGCTTTTGTTTGTGGTTTTTTTTTATAAATTGTGAAATATACAAGTATTTTTTCCAATTCTGGTCTCTCTAGCTAATTGACATTTAGGATTTTAAGAAAGCTATAGTGAATTTGCCTAGCATTATTTATTTGTAGATGCATACATTTTTGTAAAAGAAACTGCTTCACGCCGAATCTATTGCTTCTTAATATACGGTGTGGTAAGATGATATTGAATACGACACATTTAACGTACACATCCAGTTTTCAAAGTAAAACAAGTCAGGAGTACACTGTGTTTGTGTCTCACAAATATTTTCCATGAAGTGCCTGCCTACGTGATACTCTGGAGTATGGCTACACAGTGTTGAATCTCTGCCCCGTCAGTTAGAAATGCCATTTTCACTGTTCTGTGCCCTGGTTACCTAATATCAAGTGGTTGGCTGGGCTCAGCTTCCCAATATTTGGATAGTGTGTTTCTTACCTCAGAGTATGGTTGTGAACTTTAAATAAGGGAATATAATATCATCTTCATAAAGTGCTTAGTGGTATACATGATTAACCAGCTCTCCAGAATTAAAAGTAATCCCAGATAGATAGTGTTTGTGTAGTGATATGTTATTTCTATTTTGATAAATAAATCTTGCCTAAAGACCAGAGGCAAAGCTAAAGCCACTAGAGGTCAGGCAATGGTGATAACCTTTAATCCCAGAATTTGGGAGACAGAGTCAGATGAATCTCTACAAATTCACCTTTAATCCCAGCACTAGAGGAAATTTAAAACAAGAGGAGAGAGAGGCTTAGTCTGCTTAGTTTGCAGTTGCCCAGCCTTGGCAGAGGTAAGGCTTCTTTAGTGGCTTGGCTACCTTGCTTTTCTGGTTTTTGGGTTGAAACACAATATCTGTCTCTAGGTTTTTATTATTTGTGCTACATGTCCACGGTATATACCACTGTCCATGGTATAAATAATATTGCTTGATCCATTCACCAAGTGTGGAATCTAGATGAGTTACATGGTCAGTGCCAATGAGTTGGTTCAATATCTACAACATACTAACATACTACATGATATTTTTTATATCACACTGTCAGTGGTATTTATTTTTAAGAACATGAACTTCTGGGAGAGTATATATATATATATATATATATATAAAATCTACTGGTGGCTTTATAGTCTTTTCTCTGTTTCAGTACCATTGGCACTCTAAGTACAATGGTTTTCATTGTTGTAAGGAATCTAATACATTACAAAGTATCTACCATAACCCTTGACCTCTATAGTCTAGGCACCAGGAACTCCGTTCATGCCCCAATGTTGTGACGAGCAACCCTGCCGCAGGTGTACAAAATGTCAGGCTGAGAAATGTCACTCTAGAGAAATGCAGTTATAAGTCACTGAAATGGAGTTCTAGAGAAAGACATCTAGAATAGTGTGTTGTTGTTGTTGTTGTTGTTTTAAAAGAAAATTAAAGGGACCTGATTGCCTGCATCAGCTAGACTGAGGAAAGAACTCAGCAGCCAATGGATAGACGGATTGATCACTAGGTTCACATGTGAACACTTGAACCTTATAGGATGTCCCAGGTGAGAGCAGCAAAGAAGGATGACCGGCTGTGTCATGGATACAGATGTGTGGGATGGACACACATCTGCGGCCCACACTTCAACAACCTGTTGCTATCAGACTGCCCTCAGCTCATACTCAGAATCTGCTCCTTATTTATCAGGTGACTCTGGACTACACGGCTTAAGTATCTTGAACCTCAGAGCTGCATTTAATAAAACTAAGAACAAAATAGCTGACATATAGTTTGTGAAAATAATAGCCAAATATTATAAATATTCATTAAAGACAAAGAGAGCTTGTGAGATTTGGGTTTGGAGGGATTGGTTGGCCTCAAGCAGGCACTCTGGAAGCCAAAAGGGTGGGCTGGGCTGGGGAAAGCAAATGATAAAGTGCCTGCCTGGTCACACATGGCTGTGGGTCACTGCTTGGAAACGTGAGAACAAAATGGGACCCCAAGCTAATGACTTTCAGGTGTGCAGGCCCAGCTGCCTGGCCACTGGGGAATGATGCCGAGGCCAAGGCCAACGCTCCAGGGCTGCCAAGGCAAACATCCAAGACCACGGTAAACCAACCAGGGCCAGGGACCCAGGCCTCCTACCAGACTGCATCTCACCCTGTGGCTGCATGTGCCTGCACCTGCCCACTGTGAAATCAACTGGGCCTGCTTGCCCTGCCACTCCCGCCACTGCCTAGAACCCCCCCCCTACTAGGAGTATCTGCCCCTTTCCCTCATACCTTGCTTGGGACCTACTGAAAACCCAGTTGGTGGGGACTTTGGCTAAAGCTAATCTTTAGGCTCTGGCAGAGAACTCCTCCATCGTCCTTCCTACGGGCATATAGTCTGTCTCTATTTGAATGGCATACCCCTTCTCTCCTCTAGTTTCACCGGGTGTCTTTGTTATCCCCCAACTGTTTTCAGCATCCATTCATAGAAGAGAATCTGAGCATGACACATTCCGGATAAGCTCTGCTCATATACTCTTTCCTGTTGGGCATTTGAACACCACAGCTGCAATGCTTGATGCCCCAAGGTATGATGGAAGCGTGTGCAGGCTAACCTAGTCAACGGCATGATTGCTCATACCCACAGGATCCACCCTTTGAAGACAGATTGCTCCAAGCTTCCAGAAGGATCTTTTGTTATTCTGTAGGCAAGCCTGTGAGGGTGGTATGCTTGTCTATGGCCTTACAATCAGGTCAGAGTCTAGATAACACTCCTTTATTATTTATTTATCCAAATTCTGTTTAATCTCTCTTTATGCCTCAGTTTACTCATCTATCAAACTGTAATGCCATTCCCTTTTCATTTGGTTATTGGGGACATCTACAGAGATGGCGTCTTCTTTTATTCTCAAGGTATTTGTAAAGCAAAAGCTACATCCTAGGAGCAGTAGTAGGCCCTTGGGATGATAGTGTGGACACAGCATGGCCCCTCATCTTCAGGGACCTATAGTCTAGGGGGAAAGGCAGATGAAAATCTACAGAAAGATGGTCCATTATACCAATATTATAGGAATGAGAAATGAGAGTGATGTCTTGTTGGAACGTGCTAACCATTCATAAACCCATTTCAGGGCCTTCCCATGTGCTGTTGTACTCTCCTAAACCCATCCCCCAATCTCTGAAAACCTCATTCTTTAATATACTGTATTCAGTGTCACTTTGTAATTGGCACCTCTATGTCTTTGTGATTATAAAATAAGGCTCCAATTCCCCATGTCCTTCATTTTCTTATAGATATATTGCCATTCAATATATACTTCTTTCTTCCCCTCTCTCAAAATATGAGCTCCATGGAGATTTCTTTGCTCTACAGCAGCATCCATGAGTGCAACTGAAGTGGGGATAAATGTTTCAGCAAATACTTCTTGATTACATGGGCAAACCAGTGCACAGAAGAAAGAAAATCAGAGTGAGTATATTAGCAATCAGCCGACGTGGGGGCCGTGGATGTATCCAGGTAGTAATTGTGGGTAGATGAAGACAAGGTCTTACCATGTTGGCAGCTCCGCAGACAAGCTACTCTAGCACTCCTAAGAGTGGAGAGACCGAACATTCCAGGCTTTAGATGCCAGAGACTTACGGAGGCTTATTGCTGTGGACTTTAATCGCTAGTGACAGTGGCACTTGGCAGCTCCTGTAATTCTCCACTTCCAACAGTAATGGGCTGTGGCAGCAGACAGCAGAGAGCAGCAAGTGGCAGCAGACAGCAGAGAGCAGCAAGCAGCAGCAGGCAGTGGTTGCTGGTGTCACAGTTGTCACAATAGACCTAAGCTATCCAGATCCTCAGCCTTTAACAGCAGCAGGGCCACTGCTCTCTGGACCCAGTGGCCAAGTCCCTCCGTTCTTATCTTCAGCCCTTTGACGACTTCTTCGTCTCTGTCACCTCTGCCCCCACCCTTTATTCTGTTACTTTTCAGCTGTACTTTTCTTCTCTGCTTCGGCTTCCACCATCACTAAACACTCTGCTTATGCTTCCACCTCCCTCCACTTTTCCAGTTCCCATCAAAAGACCACGGGGAAGCCTTTGAACTGGCCGACTACTGTGATACCGTGGGACAGTACAGGAAGTGTCTCTCATTGGATCTGAAAAGAGAACGTGCTAACTGTCCTGCTTATATAGCCGGAAAGGAGTGGGGGGAGGGTGGTCTTTCATCCAGTTGTAGGAGATTTGCATGCAAATGAATGGCTGTGTTTACACCAAATACAGGCTTTCTGCCATCTGCCCCAGAAATAGCTGGTGTTTTTGACTAGCTAGGGAGTGGCAGCTAGGCTTAGATGCACTGGCAAAAATGTATGCAGACAGTGGGCTGGCAACAAAACTCATTTAATCCCTTTTAAGAAGACTGGACTTGGCATGTGGCCTAGAACTTTATTTTTTAAATAGCACAGTTGTAGTCCTACAAAAGATGCTCAATAACTGCACAGAAGTGGCTGCCCCTTTATCGGCCTATGAAGAATACACACACACACACACACACACACACACAACTCAGAAGAGACGGGGGCATTTACTAACTTCACCTGAGGACACAGGTATGAATGCACAGAATCCGCTCTCCACTGGCCTGCGTCTAGGGAGAAGAACACACAAGAAACACCAGCAAAGTGATATATGATGCAAGAGACCACAGTTAACTCTGATGGTTCATTGTGCCGGAGAGAGCTGGGGTGACTGTCACCCAGATGGAGTCTTTCCGCTGACTGTGGTGGTCAGTCCTGCTGGACTGCTGGAGGTTTTTTTGTAATATTTGCATATTCTGAGAGTCCAACCACTGCCGACCTGGCCCAATCAGGTCTTCTAGCCCATATTTAAGCTCTCCATCTCCAGCGTGCTGCTTCCTAAGGTGCTGATAAATCAGGGCTCAATTAATTCTGCTCTGCTCTTGTTACAGCACATAAAGCAGAGCCAGTTTAAATGGTTTCTGTACCAGGTGAGCTCTTGTGCAGCTCTGCCCTGCGATGGGAAAGCTGCATTGAGGAAGCAGTTCATAGACGAGGCAGGCAGCACCTTCTCCTGGGCTTTCCAACAAACCTGGAGAAAAGAGGCCATTGAGGGTTGGTTCATGGACTTGTGTAGGAGCAGGACAAAATAACCTGTAGGGCCAGCTAACCTGGTTCTTATTCCAGCTCTGGTCACATGAGTCTAGGGCTTTGAAGAGTTGTATTCTAAAGGCAACTGAAGAACCATAGTGTTTGAAATGTGTGTGTGTTTTTTTTTAAAAAATGATAGGTCAGAAGTGAAGAAATATGACTGCTATGGTCTAGGAATGTCCATGTGTAACTGTGTGTGTCAGCATGTGCATGTACATGTGTATATGTGTGTACTATAGTTTTCTTGACTTACCACCTCAGCCCATGTCTATAATTTCAAGTTCACATAGAGGCCATCCACTCTTCATATCAATATAAGCACACTATTAATATATATATAATATATATGATGTATAATATCAAATAATGACAGTATCTTGACAAACCTCCTTTAACATACAACATTATCATACAAAACAATGTTCAAACTTCTTAATTTCACATTTATAAGCCCCTTTCAAATAATATCTGCCTATATCACCTCCAGCACCCAGAATTTCAGCTGAAAGGCATCAACACAGACAATTATAGCTTATTGTCCTTTGGAATACATCTTCTATTTCAAATACCAACTTTTTGAAAGGTTGTTCAGTAGATAAATATCTTTCTCTTGAAAAAATAAAGGGAATATGAAAGATGCACAGAGATATAAGCATCTGTTTATATTCTTTAATTTCTTTCATTTTTTTTCTTTTCCCATAACTTTAACTAATTCAGGGATAGCAACTTCTTTGATGGGATCCCCGTGTTCCAATGTCAAGGTCACAGGAAGAGCAAGCCAAGCATTCAAACTCAGAGCTGGCACTAGTAGAGACATTGCCTCATATCTTGTAAAGAGAAGTCTCTGTCTTCTCTGGAGGATTCTGAACTCATGGGACCCAGGCTGTGTGCACAGGATAAAGACTGTGTTTGACCTTGCTGAGAACACAGGGAGGAAGATTAGTCTTTACATGTCACAGAACTGTGTCTGGAGCTACACTACCGAGCTCTGGTTGCTTCAGTCTCTGTGCCTGAGATCCTCTTCCAGAGAAAGCTTTAAACAGTATCCTGCTCTTGCAATGGTGATGATTGTGTTCTGGGACCCAGGAATGACCACCACAAGTAACCAGCATTACTGTACCAACTGCAGAGGAAACAGGAGTTGTTTCAGAGGGTCCGGAGGTCAGAGTGACGGCCAGGTATCAGTTGGTCTCAGAAGTAGCTTTCCTACAGAGAGGCGTGATGGACTTTCAATGTGGAGCCAGCATTTTGCAGATGTTCTAATTAACTTGGTTTTGGTTTCCCGAGGCTCACTAGGATGGTTTACTAGAAGATTCAAATAATGGGTGATGAGTCTGAGGGATCAACAAAGCAAGAGAGATCTTTAAATCTCAAGCCTGGATGAGCAGGCTTAGAGCAACTCTCTAACCTGAGTTGGATCTGTCTCAAAATTCAGCTTAGCGTGGGAAGGCTGACTGAAATAAAGTGAGACTGGTAGGGAACTAGAACCTTAACCAGTCACTGGCCAGAGCTACTCACTTGAAAATCAGGAGCAAGAAATCCAGCTGGAGTAAGTCAAACCATGATCTGACTTCATGTCTTCTTAACTTCAAATCAGTATGTATGTGTACTGAACCCCAGCCCTTCTCATTCTACATCAAAGTGTTTACTACCTGAGGCCATAGTAAAAGGAATCCTTCATTGCCCTCAACCTGGCTCTCTGAACCCAATTGTGAACCTGGAGGTTGTGTCGGTGTCTTTGGTTGATTTTAATATGACATGAGGGTCTAAAAGTCTCTCTTATTCATTTTATTTATTTATTTTAATGGTCCAAATTCAACTCCACTAAGCAAATCAATTCAGCACTAAGGCTGAAATTTACAATACGCTCACCAATACTATGGCTCAACGGGGTGCATTAAGAGGCTAGTTAAACACCAAATGCTGTATAAATCTCCGCCTTATAGGTGTGCTGAAAACATAAATAGCTTCCAAAGAGCTACGATCAATACCAAGATATATGTGAAGTCCCAGAGTGTGCAAATAATTTAAATTTTAAATTAGCCCCTGCTTAGTAATCCCCCAGCCTTTTAACATCCTGGGTTTTGCAGTTCCTGTTAATGGCACTAAGTTTCCAGTATCAGTGTTTGAACTTCTATTCGGATCTCAAAAGTAGAACCGAGGTAGCATCAAGGTCCGTGTGTTGATTGAGAGACAGAAGTGAGAAGGAAAAGCCTGGAGAAAAGATGACAGGGGAAGTGATGAGGGGTGGGGAGATGGAACATTTGAGAAGTATGTGAGGTGGGAGAAAGGGTGGGTAGCGAGCTGGCGTTGAGAAAACAAGGAAGAAGGTAGGCGACAGATCATTTGGGAAATGTAGCATCATGAACAATGCTATTGCCTTCTCCTCATGGACTCAGTATTGCTGGATCGTTGGAAAGTTAGTCCATGCAGTCTGTCAGCTGGCGCTTATGTCTGGATGCATTCCATGATGCAGACTGCATGGAAGCCTTGGGCCCAAGTCCAAAGCCGTCTAATCTGTGGGTCACTATCCTGCCCCAGTATCCTTGTTTCTGCTCATGGCTAAGCAGACATATAGAGAGCTAGGAATTCCACAAA
The DNA here is from genome assembly GCA_001685095.1 of Ellobius talpinus. Lineage (NCBI taxonomy): Eukaryota > Metazoa > Chordata > Mammalia > Rodentia > Cricetidae > Ellobius > Ellobius talpinus. Next base: position 19,006 of record LOJH01008849.1, read on the forward strand.
GATTTTAATTGAGAGAAGGGGCAATGTTTTCAATGGGCAGCGTTTTTGGTAACTATTGACTCCTGAGGTATCACGGATGATTTTACAGAAAAATCAAATTAATGGCCACAGGCTGAGTTAGAAAGCAGGATACTCTAGAGACAATATTCTCTGAGAAGATGTGTTGATAGACTCTGAACTACTTCTGTCCATTCTTGGCACACTTCAGCTCAAACAGGTTTCATTCAAGGCTTGTTGTAATGGGAAAGAGCTTACCAGCATCTCTATGTCCTCCTGAGGTGGGTGACTGTCTGTCAGGATCATTACAAGTCCCACTAAGTTTGGCTGTTTTTCCAGGAAACTCCCACAGGAGTGACCCTTCCACCTATCTGACCTTCAGAACATTCCCTGACCTTTCTCCCTCTTTCCCCAGCACTCAGACGGAGAAAAGGCCTAAGCTGCTGTAGGACAGGTTAAAGCACCAGCCCACGGACACTTCTCAGATCAGTTTTTAACCCTACCTCAATCTGATCCAGAGAAAGTGTGCCCCACTTCCTCTGCCCTGACTTCCTTGATGCTCCGGGGTCTCAGAAGCCTGTACAACCAAGTCCATGCGAGTTGTCTTTAATGTCACCATTCCATCCTCAGCATAGCAAACTCCTCTGTGGCATGGGAGGATGCCACATATTTGTATCTTTGAATATGTCTATTCTCTGTCATTCCATAGGTAACATTCAGTTCAAAAGATACCCTTGTCCTCAAACGTTTTGTGTGATTAGCCATAAAGGAAGAACATTTGCCCTTCTGTGTACCTCAGCTACTTTGTTCTCCCTCAGATTTTTCAAACTCTCCTCCAATGATCTGTGTATATAGCACTTCTCAATGCTACCATAACTAGTTTCAGGACATGGTCTGTTTTCTGCCGTGCACTATGCATTCGGTACTGTTAATGGCAGCATGTTCTGAGTAAATTCAGGTAAATGAGCAGAGAGTATCAGAACACAGTGAGTTATTACTGCAGCCCCAAATGCTCAAACATATAAGCAAGTTCATTCTTAATCTTTCCTTTGAACAAAGTGTGTAACTGACATTAATTCACTTACATAAATCCCACAGTGGAGGGACTTTATTCCTGTTTTGCAGATGCCCAAATTAGTCTTTCATAAAATGGTTAAGCAAATTGCTAAAGGTCTTGAAAATTATTTATGAGTTGTGAACCAGAATCGAAAGCCAACTCCATACAGCTTTAACATATGTACCTATAGCCACTGCAGAAAAGCACCGTGCATCTCATAGTGAGAGTTGTTACCCCGTTAAGCCTATAAATGATCATGTCTGAGGTTAGGCTTGCAATGAGCTGAGGAAGTATGAAAGAGTGGGCGTTACAGGGCCTACAATGGACTTTCTTCTTTGGGATGTCACAGTCTACAGCATGGAATGGGGAGGGTTTTTGACTCTCCCATAGTGCCTTGATTATAATTCTAAATCATTCTTCACAACCTCACCATCTAAGCCAGCTTTCTTCTTTAGTCATGTGCTAGGTGGCTTTCTACCACTATGATGGAATACCCCAAACATAACTTAAAGGACAAGAGCTTCTTCAGAGGTTTCAGCTAACGGCTGGCTGGCTCCAATGCTTTGGCCTGGAACAAGGAGAAACGTGGTGGCGAGAATGTGGGCTGAGGCCGCTCACCTTCTCTCTGTTAAGAACCAGCCTGAGAGAAAGGAGCCAGGAACAAAATATATCATTTAAAGTCGGGCACTTTGTGGCATTCTTCCTCTGATTAGGCCACCACCCAATAGTCTACGCAGCTATGAACTCATCAGTGGGGGAATCAGATCCCATCATGAATCCATCACCTGTTAACAGCATAGTCATCTCTGGAGATGCTTAGTGACCAAGAGAAAACCTTTCAAGTTATGAAATTCATATAGGAGAGATGAAAATATAACCATGTCTTACCTATAAGATTAAAATAATTCTGCATCCCAAGATTATTTACTAGGAAAGAAGGAGAAAGCATGATGGGACTTTACTAACTTTGGAAGGTGACATTGGGCATCCTCTTGGAGAGGTGCCATTGAAGTTCAAGCCTAAAGAAATGGAAGCAAGGGCAATGGTAGTATGGAAGAGGGTACCTGATGTGGGAGTCTGATGAGGCCGTTGACAGCTGTAGGAGTGAGCACATGGGTGAAATGGATCTTTGAACTCTTCCCATAGTCACCTGTATTCTATCCCTTCCCTTTTTTGGGTTGATTGGAGCTATTCCCCCAATCTCCATGACTTTTCTATTGGCTCTTCTCTCTCAATAGTTTAGGGCTATTTATTTAATTATCCTCATTTACTCTCTAAGGAGATCAACTGAGACTCAGAGGTGTACACTGAGAAACCATGGAAACAGAATTCAGTAATGGGTCTCCACTGCTCTAATTTGGCTCCATCCTTCCTACACTTGCCTCTGGACACATATGTCTAGGTTCACAATCACATTTGCTTCTGTCTCTTTGATTCCAAACACAGGCAGGTTTCACAGTCACCCAGTGTCACAGATGAACAAACTGAGGTGCCTCCATCCCCTACATGACTAGAGTATTCAATGCATTGCCCAAACCCAGGGGCACCAAAGCAACAGCACTCCGTTGTCTCCAATGTCTAGCATCCCTGCTTGTTAGACGATGATGAAGAGGGAGAGGATTAATTAAATTATTGCTCTGGGTGGGCACAGAAGTGCAGGAGTAAATAGATAAGCCAAGGCCCTGGACAGCACACTCAACCATGGCTGCCTTGAGCTTCTGTGGGCTGTGCACCAGGAACCCTTTGAAATCTTCAAGCTGTCAACACAGATCATACAAGAGAATGAGCGACACCCTGAGCTTCCTCAGGCCCCTCTGAGACCCAGCCAATGTGAAGGCAGGGAACAACTCTCAGGCAACTCCTGAAGCCTCTGGCCCCAGGCATGGTGCCCTCACTTGTGGAGATGGACACAGTGAGGTCCGTGTAACTGGAAGATGCCTCCTTGTTCTTGACACCTTGGGCTTAAAATCTACCATTGCTGTCACTTCGCATTGCTCTGCTAGGTGGGGCAATGTGGGGAGCGAGGAGAGGACAGAAAAGGGAGGAAACCTCAGAGTCAGGAAGGGAGGCTGGGAAGGAGGATACTGAGAAAACTCCCTTGGGACATAGGGTGCAATATGGGAGGCCCGTGCACCTTTTTTATAAGAGAGCCTGGAATGGGATTGTCACTTTTCTCAAATATCACCCAAGTTATGAGACACTATCACCATAAAAATTTTCCTCTTATTTTTAATTCTTTCAACGCTTCCGATGACATCAAGTGAAATAATTTCAATGAGTTTTAGTGTCTCTAACACAGATGACGTTGCTATCTCCCCAACCAAGAGCTGAGTCTGCTAGGCCAGGGTGCCCAGGTGAAGCCCAGGGAAGATGTCCGGTTTTCCCCTTGTGTTTTCTTTTTAGAGTTCCTTGTTTACAGAGGGAAGTGTCCTTAAACCTCTCAAGGAATGATGGAAGGTTTTTACTTCCATCAGAGTCACAAAGTTTCTATAAACATTAAAGAAAACACCAGACATGCTCTTGCAGACACTCCAAAAGCCTGGAGCAGAGAGAGACAAGAGGGCTGGTAGCAGGGGACAAGAGCCATGGAAGATAAGCCTTGGCAGCCTTGCTCTGAGGCCCTTGGGGGAATTCTGGAAGGTTCTAGAGGCCAGTCCGGAGGTAGCTGCTCAGAGACTTGGCTCCTGCAGCCCGCAGGGGCCCCCTGAGCCCCTGCATTCTCAGAGCAAACATCAGTCTCTCTGCTCTTTGTCTTTAATGACCACAGCCATGGGGGAGCAGCTTTTACTCCCAAGGAGGCTGTCTGTAGCCAGTCCTTGAGGAGAGACCTAAATTGGCATTCCACATAGTAATAAAAAAATTCCCAGCAATTATTAAAAGATTCTTATCTCTTGCTCCCTATGTGGATAATGAGTTCCTTCTCTGCTGGACTGAGACAGGCTGTCTCTGCTCACACTTAATGAAACCGGACCAAGTTTGCAAATGAGCCTGCCCTGCCTCTCCCCTTAACCTCTGCTTGTCGAGCTGTACATCAAAACTCTGGCTTCTGTCTTTTCTTATTAACAGCCTGTAATCTTACCGGGGACCTTGCCTTGGCACTTCCTTTTTACGTGTGCAGATCTGGCTTTTGCTGGACATAACGCCTGGGGGTTTTAGCTTCAGGACCTATAGATAGGACATCTAGGTGACCCTGATTCCAGAACAGTATGGGGGGACAGGCAAGTTTTATCATGTATTTTTCTGTTAAGTCTTTAATTCACTTATCACTCTCTTTTCATGGGACCCAATGGTTTTAGTGGCTGTCCTCTCTACCTAGGATGTCATTGTGAATTCATTCTTTTTGGACATTCAGGTAGTTTCCCTATTTTGATATTGTTTCAATAAAAAAAGCCTTTGAAATAGGATTAGCTCTTTTTAAGTGGGGTGTTTGACAGCTTTTCCTGAAAGGCTCACCCATGCTTCCTGCCATGGAAGACCAAGAAAGAGATAGAAGTGTGTGCTTGAGCAGGTAGGGTGAGGGTGTAGGTTAACATGCCTGGTATTCTGAGAGTATAGGTTATGATTTTCACACTGAATGGGCACTGCTCTCAAAAAAATCTGTATCTGTTAAATATGACTACCTTTGTAGGTTTCAGATAGATTTTTGTTGGAAAATAACCATCTTCTTCAGGAGTACTTTGTTCAGATGCCTCTTAGTTCTCTGTTATAATGACGTATAAAAAAGTTCACCCAAAGCATGGCAGCTTAACAAACCATGTGTATATGTGTGTATGCTAGCTTATATACAATTGATAACCAACACACACACACACACACACACACACACACACACACACACAACTAGTTTCCTAATTGTTGGGACTGGGAAATCAAACAGGATTCTTTTGTTCCATTATTTTGCCCCTTATGACACAGCTGGCATCTCAGGAAAGGGTATTTACCTGGTGATAATCTTGATCTGCCTGTCCTAAGTGGCTTTGTTAGCATGGCTGGCACTTCAGAGAGGATGCAATCCTTTGGAAGGTTCTCCCTGGGTGGACTCCTTCCTTTCTCTGTGTGTTCTCACTTGGGGGTCTCCAGCAGGCCTGGACCTTTTCTGTGTTTGCTCAGGTTCGCACAGATATTTCTGGAGACAGGAAGCAGCGCCAAGTCTCCTTCAGTGTCCTCCCTGGCCCCAGTGAATCTCCAGTGCCACCTGACTGACACACAGAGGGAGGCTCTCTCAGTCATTCTTCTACCTAAAGGCGCAGAAAAGTAACTTGGGGAACTTGAAACAAAAGAAAATATCCTGGAATCTTCTCGACTAGATCCTGATTTAAAAGTCCAGGGTTGGGAGACAGGAATCTGTGTGTCCTGACTCATTGTCCGTGATTCGGTATGAGCCAGGTTGAATAACTCCTGGTCTGTGTCCCCCTACAGCCATTTTAATAACTTCCTGAAGTGCTAGGTCCCCCTTTCAAAAGAACTAGGCAATTAGCCCTCTCAGCTGGTAAAACCAGCTTAGTTATTGAGGAGGGAGAGCCCCAGGGTGTGTTTTCTATAGTTAGGGCTTGACCAGTGACCTTACCTAGCTGCCCTACAGATGCCATTGGTCACCAGGGCAACCCAGTCAGGGAAGGTTAATGGTTCAGAGACAACATGCCTTAACTGTTGAGAGTGGGGGTTGAGACAACTCTAAGAGACACTATCCTGAACATGTCACCTCTGAGCAGTCTCATAGTATTTGATTCTAAAAATATAAGGCTTTTGAGGTCTTCTTGTAGCCTCAACGTTTGAGATCATTTGCTATTCCCAAAGTTTACACCATCACTACCCCTTACCGAGGGCATCTATATTAAAATTAAAATGAAATTATTCATTCATCTAACAGTGGTTAAGAGTGAGATCTTGGGTTTTAAGACATAAAATAAAATCTTGGCCCTAGCATTAGTACATGACATTGTACTATAATATGCAAAATTCTGGTGTAGTCATGAATATCTTATTTGGGGAATAAAATATAAAGAACACTTACATTGTCCACAGCATGGAAAGCGCAGGAATTAGTTCTGACTGTTATTACTTTTTCATTTATTTATTTTTTGGATATACTTAATATTTACTTTAACCTCAAAATATTTTCAATGTGCCATACAATTTGATTATCTATAGATAATGTATAACAGGTGCCTGGAACATATTTATCTGCCACAGCTGAAACTCCATACCATCCACTACCTGGGCCCTTGGTGATCACTATTCTAGGTTCTGATTCTCCAAGGACATTTATTTGAGATATCTCACACTAAGAAGAAGCTTGAGGCATTTGTTGTTCTGATGACTGGTTTATTTCACTTTGCATAGTGTCCTCAAGACATAATGTCCTGATGGCTCATGCTACAGGATCTCCATTTGAAAATGTTGGGCCAGATATCAAGGTGTGAATAGTTATGTGTCCTTATTGAGAAATGCAGACTAACCTGATGCTGCCCTTGTGTGACCATCACGGTATTAAGCACTTTGTGTGATTGCATGTGTTGTGCTGTTATCAGATAAGAGCACATGGGTTTGTTTGTACCAAAGTCTCCACAAATAAGTGAGCTAGGCCATCAGAACTCCAATGGGTTCTCAGTGGTAAAGGTGAAGGTCCCTTTTCTTGTCTGAGTCTCTTTAGTTGTAGATTGGCCTTCTATGTAGTGTTCAAAGCCAGAGCCCTTGTATTTTATGTCATAATCCCTAAAAGACATAACCCCCAAAATTAAAATGCTTCATCTAAAAGTCTATAAAAATCACAATCTTGATAGATTAAAATTACAAATGTTGAAATTCTAAGAGCCCAAATCACCTAAAGGGTAGTCCCCATTTTACAAAGGTTGTAAAAGATGAAGCAAAAGCTAAATTCTGGGGAGCAGACTGGCCATGTGATATGAGAATAACAAAAAGTTCCATTAAAAACTTGTCATGTGACTGCAGTGGCATTCTTTCCAGCTGACAGAATCCCCAGAACTTTAAATAAATTAAAGATGTATTTGCCATAGGAGATACTGGCTAGTTTGAAAATAACTCTGTGCATAGCAGGGCCTTCTGCCGCACTGTCACTACGGGTTCTCTAGGATGCTCTCTCGCAAGCCTCTGATCTGTTCACAGACACATGGATTGAGTCTCTGCACATCCAAAACAACACAGAAGCACAACACATACATTGGGAAAACAGCAGGGAATGACCATTCTGCATATATCAAATCATAGCAAAAGTGTAAAAAGAACAATGTCACATAGGAAATAAATATGAGTATATTCTCCAAGGAGAATCAATGGTCTGAAAGACAGAAAACTAAACAATAGAAAAGCAACTCTTCATCAAAAAAAGACCTTCACACTACAACCCGTGCTTGTGAGAGTTAGCCGGCTCCTACAGACTGCCTCTGCATTTTCCCGTCATCGATCCCTGTAATGCACTTTTTACACAACAATTTTTCTTCTTAGTTGTTTCTATTTGCTGTTCTATATTAAGTTTTGCCTTTATTATTTTAATCCAATGGAGTAGGTTTTTTGCAATTCATTTTGCTACATATTTCATCTTCATAGAATTTCCAAAGAGGTATAGGTTGTAAAAAAAGACTTTCAGAGAGTTCTAATTCATTTTGTGCATTCTTTTTCAAAGCTGATTCCAGGGAAGTCCATTATCACATAGGTAACTGTGTGTAAACATTATGCTTGTACATAAAGTTGTGAAAACCTCCCCTAATCAATAAAGAGGTGTCTCCTAGTATATTGGTGTTAGGAAAGATAAAATGACTTGCTATCTCAGCTCTTTGGATGGTTGCAGAGGTAGTGGTTCCCCATCTCACTTTTTGATTGATTTCATCCAAAGACATAGGCTTTCTGTTTTCTTCATTCAGATAACTGTAATTACAAAGCAGGGTGTGTGCAATCCCCAATCATAGTGGCATGACTTCATGTATTTTACCTTTTCACTACGTACTGACAGAGTTTGTTTTCCCTTTATATGCATACAATTACTTGAAGTGTCTTTGAGTGCTAAAGCTTATAAAATATGTCTTTTATTATTGAGTATTTTACTGTGAAAGGTGACTGTATTGGTCAATTTTCCATTGTCATAGCAAAACACACAAAACAAGATCATTTGTAAGAAAATGATGTTTGTTTAGCTTCTAATTCTAGAACAGTGATTGCCCTCTGCTCAGGTCTGATGAGTTCTCAGAAGGATGGGACAACAGAGGCTGGAGTATACACAGGAGGGATGACATGGGATGGCAAGAAGCCGGACTCTTGTTTAACTTAGTTTTCACTTCTTATACCCTCCTTCTTGTTTCTAACATGTGGGCAAGAGGAAGATGCTATTAGCACCTCCGTGTCTGTTCCCAGCTGAAGCCTGTGTGGCAAAGATAGGACAATATCCAAGAGCTACTGTGAGGAGTACGCTAGGAATAAAGACTTGTTTCCAAACCACTCTCAGGAGAGTTAGCTTGCTCCGTGAGACCAACTTTGATTCTTTGACAGCCTTCCCCAGGGACCTAATTCCCTCCCAGCCAACCTATTTCTTGAGGATTCCACCGCCATTCATTACTCTGCTGGGGGCCAACCTTCCAGCACACCAGTCTTCCTGGCACAGACAATAGTGAGGTGTGAAATGTTTGCCTATGATTTATGTTTCTCTCATAAATTAGTCTTTAAAAGTGCAACTTCATGAATTAATTGTAAGGAACTTTAGGGCTGATGAGATGGCTCCGTGAGTGACCTGAGTTCCTGTGACTTCCACATGTGTGTATCATGGTATATACATGAGAGAGAGAGAGAGAGAGAGAGAGAGAGAGAGAGAGAGAGAGAGAG
>LOJH01008849.1:29296-45846 GCA_001685095.1 Ellobius talpinus
ACTGAACTCATTTTGCCCTTTTCAGAGCCCACAGTGTCGTTCATTAAAGCTCACAGAGAACCCATACTGGTTCTGCAGTGCCTAGTATAGTCCTCACACTGGAACAGAAGAGCTCCTGCTCTGCTTTTATTGAGGTCATGGTCAATGATTTACAGCTCAGCTTGAAATTTCTAGAAGCTTTAGTACCCAGTATAGAACTCTGTGTGCTTCCAGAAGCTCTGTTCCCTTCTATAGACCTGCTATTGTCCTATATGACCTCATACTGACATGTAGAAAACTCACAGTGCAGCATTTAAAGCTTGTGGGTAGAGTGGGCACGGTGGTGCATGCCTTTAATCCCAGCACTTGGGAGGTGGAGGCAGGGGGATCTCTGTGAGTTTGAGGTCATTCCAGTCTACATAGTAAGCTCCAGACCAACCAAGACTACATAGAGAGACCCTATCTCAAAAACTAAAACAAAAACAAAGAACAGCAGCATGCAGACTACTTCCACTTTCTGGAGGTCATGGAGCACTGTGTAGAAACCACATGTGTACACATTACATATTGCTTACAGGGCTCATACTGTACCAATCAGAGTTTAGAATGCATGTGTATAGTTCATAAAGACCTATATAGAGCTAATAATGCCCTGTGTAGAGCTCAAGTGACCTGTGTAGATCTCATTGTGAATATGCACTGAGCTTATATAGCCTGGTATGTAGACTTCACAGTGCTGTGTATAGAGCTCATGCTGAACTGTACAGAATACATTGCATGCTTCCCCTCTATTGAAGCCATTGTTCTCTTCACTGAATTCATACTTTAACTGTGTGGAGTTCATCATGTACAGGTACAGAGGTCATAGCACCCTGTTTCAGTTTTGTGGAGCCCTGTATTATTGCTGCAATGAAACACCATAACCAAAACAACTTGGGGAGGAAATGATTTTTTTTGGCTTACATTTCTATCATTCTACACATTTATCATTGAAGGAAGTCAGGACAGGAACTGAAACAGGGCAGGAACCAATAGGCAGGAGCTGATGCAGAGGTCAGGAAGGGGTGCTACATACTGACTTGCTCCTCATGAATTGTTAAATTCTTTTAGAACCCAGGACCACCAGTCCAGGGATGTCACCTCCCACAATGGCCTGAGCCCACCCCTGTCAATCACAGATTAAGGAAATACCCTACAGGTTTGCCTACAGTCTAATCTCTAAGAAAAGAGCCATTTTCTTCAGTGAGGTTCCCTTTTCTCAGAAGACTTTTTCTAGTGTCAAGTTGACATAAAACTATCCAGTATAGTGCTCATATAAGTGGGTCATTGTACCATTAACGTAACTCACATTGCACCAACATGGAGCCTATGTTGTTATACTTGCGCAGAACTGATAATGACTTATAGGGATTCATGATGTCATACAGAGCTTATAATGTCAGGTGGAGATTTTGTAAAACCTTTTAACATTAAAATTATTAAAGTTTTTTAAAAAGTATTTTATTAATTCTTGAGAATTTGATGCAGTGTAATTTGAACACATTCAACCCCCTCCTCCAACCCTTCTCATTGCCGCCTTCTCCACTCCATCCCTACCCACTCAGCTTATTTTCTTCTCCCCCTACATGGAGTCTCATTTATGTCGCCCCACTTGTCTTTATGTAGCTCTTAGTGTAACCCTAGAGCTCATGGTGCCAGGCTTTGAAGGCACTCTGATGTGCATAATTCCTAGTGCCCTGTATAGAGTTAAAAGTGTGCGGTGTCAAGCTCACAGTACCAAGTCGAGAGCCATTTACTGGAGCTCACACTGCACTGTAGGGTTCTCTTAGAAGCCCGTGTGGAGCTCATTTTGTACCGCTTAGAACTCGCGGTGCCTTTTGCAGAAGCTGGGATGTCTATAAACAACATTTATATCCTTTATAGTGCTCATAATTCACTCTTATAAAACAAATGTGAAAGATGAGTATTGTGTTTCTCCAAAGGGTTAGTGAATAAACACATTTGCTTTGGTTTACCATGTTATTTTCTTACATCTGTTCTGGTTTTCCATTACACCTCAGCAGCAGCTGGTGGCAGTGCCAAAATGAAGGTAACCTTCCAATAAAACTTTATTATTATTATTTTGGTTTTTTGAGATAAGGTTTCTCTGTGTAACAGCCCTAGCTGACCTGGAACTAGCCCTTGTAGACCAGGATGGCCTTGAACTCACAGAGATGGTGGACGGAGACGGAGGGAAGTGCTGGGATTAAAGGCGTATGCCACCACTGCCAGGCTTAAAACTTTATTAATAAACAGCAGTCAGCGGGCTAGACTGTAGTCTTAGTCTATAGCTTCCTTGCCCTTGTATGACACAATCTTAGTGTAATGTGTTTGACATCATGCTTATGGTCAAAAGTGGACTCTTCCTAATTCCCTTCTGTCTCCTACTTCTTGGTTCCCTTATTATCCCCCTTCTTATGCCTTTTCCCTCTTATTTTTTAAATAGGTCTCTTATCATCCATTTCTTAATCAAGACCATAATGACAGTAACAGAATTATATCCAAGAGTTACTGTGACAAGAAAGTTGATTCAAAATGATGGAAAGTGTAGCACTTCTTTGTGTGTGTTTAGCTGGTGGAGAAAGGAATGGAAGATGGGTGTAAAAGCAAATGCTCCTTTGCAGCCGGAACTCACTGCTCAGCATGAGTTAGGATGCCTACAAGAAGGACTATGACACACACGACGTCTCAAAGGGGTGACAGTCTTGATATGGTGGCTCTAGGGCTAGATTATAGCTTCAAAGCACTGGTAATGTGAAAGCTAAGATGTACCAAATCAGCATCCCGATTTCCATGTGATAGAGGAATATTTTCTTCTTAAAAGTCTTGTTAGACCATGAGTTTGGGAGTCAAAGATTCCTGCTCTTGTCCCACTTAACAGGGTGCTTGTTTCAATGCAGGAAGCAAATAGTCCATTTAAATCTTTATTGCTTCTATTTTTAAGAATTGTTGATTTCCCAATTGTGATGCTAATTTCTTAAACAGCCTTAGAATAGAAAACAAACAAGCGAACAAAAAAAATTTCTAGGAAACACTTGGATAGAAATGCATGCAAGTAAAATTTCAAAATAAAGGAACAAAAGCAAGGAATCATAATTCTGAAATCACCAGACATTCAAATACTTCACACCATATGTGAGTGGGACCATCTTCTAGCCCCATATCACTTAGCAATACTTGGTATTAGTTTTGGAAAGGAGAAATTTAGAGACACACACATAGAAAGGAAAACAGAGATCTGCAAGCCACAAACACCAAACATTGCCAGCAAATGTCACATGTTAGCAGAGAGGCACCAGACACAGTCTACAAAAGGATCCAATTGTGCTGAAACCTTAGTTGGGCCTTCTGCCTCTGCTACTCCTGTTTGTTTGTTTGCTTGTTTGTTTGTTTAAACCACTAATTTGGTGCCATGTTGTAATGAGGGTTCTTGTGAAGAAATAGACTTGCAATTATCCTCTCAGTAACGGGCAGCAATAATCCCAGCAAGAACTGCAGGCTGACCCACAGCCATAGCAGCCATGTTAGGCCTCCCTCTGTGTATTATTTTATTTTGTGCTCTGAAGTCTCTCATGAGTTAGCTGAAATTCTGAAATTATTATTCCCACTTCATTGGCAAGGAAACTGAGGCTTAAGGCCTTAGAGAGCTTAAAGATCATTTCAGTATCATTCGTATGGGATGAGGTTTGGCAAAATTTGGACCTTGGCCACCTTAATTGCAAAGCTACTCTGTGAGTCTGCAGGTTCTCAGGCAGAGAAAGTTCATGGGAGTCGCTCCAAGGGTCATTCGTTTTCCATTAGCCTCTGGAAATGAGAAGTGGTGAGAGATTTGAAAAGTGTGATGTTGACAAAGCAGGGGTTAAGTGGGAGAGAACGGTCCCTAGGGCTGAGTCATCTCTTGGTCCTCCAGTGTTCCATCTCAGTGCCCCTGAGTCCAGGCTGTTTCTCTGTCATCGCTGGCCGATTTTATCGTTAAGACATCTTAGTCATAAACTCAGTAAGTCATTTCTCCATCAGAAAACCCAGGCTGGGAAACACCCCAAACCAGTTTTGCAGCCTGGGTTCATCATATTATAAATCAGAAGATTGGGACCGGACTGAGTTCAGAGGTTAATTGAAGTCAGAAGTTTGGAAACTTTTTAATTGTTCATTTAATTATGTGCCACTCCTCCTCTACCCTCCCCTTTCTATCTGGACACCTGAGCAATGGTTGGTGAGAAAACAATTTCTTCACACAGATGTCTCCCTTAAACCCGGCCCTCTCCCAAAGGAAAAAAAATACCCGCAGTGTCTGTCTGTCACTGCGGTCGTTCCAGACACACAAATCCATACTGTCAGGGCAGGGTCTGGCTGTTGTGAGGAGGGGGCTTCTGACAGCAGCTCAGAGCCCTGCTGTGTGCTGCAGTGGAATGCACAGAGAGGTATCTGGAGGCAGCAGTCGTGAGCATTGTGTTCCCATGTATACACAAGGGTAGAGTGGCAGGGCTGTATGTTGAGTTATCCTCCTTGGTCTCAAGGTGACTTGGGAAAAGTTTTGGGTCTTCCTTTGACACATGCAGACAGGTTTATGGCTATTGTGCAAACTAAACGGAGCCCTGCCTCTGAAGAACCTACCACAACACTCAAGGCCATAGTCATTCTGGAAGAGAGGTTAGATCCTTGGGGCTGGTAGTCTGTTACCATCTCAAGGCTCTCAATGCCCTTCTCCATATCCTCCGTTGAGATAAAGGCAGAGAATGGTAATAGGTCCTGACTGGTCCCTTATGTTAATTTCTCTGTCTACTCATACAGCCAGATGCTGCCAGGCTTCAGAGTGAATTATTGACTTGGAATTCACTCTTCATAGAAAGATGGGTCCCATGTGAGACAGCTCCCTGCTTCCAGAATTCACTGTGGGGCCCTGTCTTTCTCATTTACTAGGTGGGCTCCCCCTAGCCTGAGGGAGCCAATATGTTTTACAGTAGATTGCATCTGGCCAGATGTTTCTCTGTGTGGGCTCCTTAGAGCAATGTGGGAGGGAAGGAACACCCTGAAGTACATGGGGTTTCAGCCAAGAGTCCTGGCGTTACACCGCCCTGGTCTGCAACACCCTCTGTCACTGCCACTGCTGTTCGGGAGCAAGACCGCATTCCAGACTGAAAGCTTATAGGCAGTGGTCCACATCCCACTTTAGATACTTCTTTTTGTTAGACACACTCAAAAGATTATTCCTATTGCTAACACAGATGGCATTGTCAGGGATATCTTTCAAGAAAGGAGCCCAATTGTAGGCTATTACTAAACTCTATAATAGCTGCTCTGCCAAGTGACTGTGGAAGGAGGAACAAGTAATGGCTAGGGTACCATTTATTTTGTTGTTTGCCTAAGTCTGTTCATCCAGCATTCCATTCGAGTGTATGGAGTAGCCAATCAGCATTCTTCTCTTTCACCTAGTTTAAATCTGAAGGCATTTAAGCATCTTTTTATAACTTAAAATCCAAAGCAGCATCTCTAAAAGCTTGGTGGGAACACAAGGTTTTCACAGGGGCTATGGGAGGCACCATAATTTACAAACCAGGAGTGGGAATGGGGGCAGCTATATCGACCTATAAACTATTGTAGCGTCAGCCACTCAACTGAATAGGATCAACTGAGGCCCAGTGTGAAGCAAGATTCATGATCAGCTTGCAATTCTTAGAAAATACCAGGGCTACTGTGCCTTGCTCTTCTTTAATTGAAGAATGTGAATCTTAAAACCCAACTCATATTTTTTGATACTAGAGACCAGGCTTAGAGGGAGATGCTAGTAGGGTTCAACAACTCCAATTCAATTCCAGGATCCGGTGTCTCATCAAAGAGGAGGGGTTTGAGTATCATGGCTTTCCAGACCTCACATCAGTCTAGTTAATATAGACTGACATTGAGGACAAAGAGAGGAAGGGAAACATTGCCATGACACCACAACAGTGGCATCCAAAGTAGGAATTGCTAGAAGGCCCCTGCCGAGAGAACACTTGTTACATCATCCCCACAGACATCTCCATGTTGATCACCACCCAGCTTCTAGAGGGAGAGCCTAGTATGAGAGTTTAATCAATGGAAGCTTAAGGAGAAGGAATGAGGTGCTCAGAGTCACTCGGCCAAGAAATGGTGAAGCCAGTTACCATATCCAGATGTGCCAAAGCTCTTAACCTTTCTACCACCGCAGTTCCAAGGAATGTCAGCTGACTTGAGTTTCCACTTTACACTCCTGTAGTGCCAATCAAACTTGTATCAGTCTCCTGTGGTTGCATTTGGTTCTTGAGAACTTGGCCATCATAGGCTATGTGTCCATTTGCCATTTTGTAGAAATATTATATAAGAAAAAAATTGTCTCTGAAATAGTTTTGTTGTAATCCTAAGTGAGGATCCTTGTATTGTAGATCTCCACAGTGGTGGTAATAGATAATAAGGGAAGGCCAGCCTTGTCATGAACAATAACCAGTGTTTATTCAGTGTGGGATATCATAAATCATCCATTCCTCATCAGAATTATCAAGGACAGGACTCAGGTGAGATGCATGAGTCTCTTTGGATTAGAACACAAAACTCAATTTCAAGACCGTGAAGAGTGAACACCTCATTAAATCTGGCACCGTATGTTCTCCCTTGCTTCAGCCTGGTCCTTGCCTTGCCTTAGGAGGATATGGGGATATACTATTCATGGTCACACGAACCTTTTACAAAAAGAAAGCTGGAACTTGAAAAGTGTAAAGTTTCTAGGAACACATAGAGAGAAAGTGGTAAAAATTCTAAGCCGGGCCTATTTCTATTTTTATATGAAGTTATAGGTTCTTCAGTTTCTTTCAAATTACTATACAATCTCAGTTACAGGTTATATTCTAGGACCGTCCACTTCTTGGGATCCCAGTCTTGAATTGAAGAATATTGAGGAAGAGGAGGAGGGAAAGAAGAAATGGGCTGATGGCTGAATGTCAAGGCTGGCTCAGAAGTCAGTGAGAAAGGTCGTGTGCCCTTCCGTGTATATTAGGCAGAATGTTTTGTTGTTGTTTTTCTTGCTGCATAGATGGCAGAAATCCAAGCTCCTGTACAGGCAAAAAATATGATATTAAAAAAAATGGCTTGTGTTATAACAATAATGAAAGTGCAGATATGGGTGGCTTTAAGGATAATTTCAAACAGGGAACTGGGGCAGAATAGGTGTTCTTCCAGGTTTGGTCCCAGCATCCATGACCAGAAGCTCACAACTGTCTATAGCTTCAGGTTCAGGGGGTATTTGACAGTTCTGACCTCCACAAACACCTGTACTCCTGTGACCATAAGACCCACACAAGACATACATGCATACATATAATTTAAAATAATAAAAATAAAAAATTAAATAATAGAAAGTAGTTTCTATCATGATTATCATTGTCATCTGTGTCTGGACTTTCTTTGAACAGCCAGTTCCCAAATAATAGCACTGAGGCTTTTTATTAAGTATGAAAGCTTGGATTTATCTTAGGCTTATCTTAAACTAGCTCTTAAAGCTTAAATTAACTGGTTTATATTAATCTACATTCTACCACATTCTACCTCTGCTTAATATTTTCTCTGTGCATCCCACTTCCTCCATGTCTGGCTGGCAAATCTCACCTCTTTTCCTAGAGTTCCTTTCTCTTTCCAGAAATCCCACCTATCCTCTCCTGCATAACTATTGACCATTCAGCTCTTTACTAAACCAGGCAGAAGGTGCTTTTAGCAGTGACACATTTTCACAGTGTACAAAAGACTATCCCACAACAGAGATCATCGTCATCTTCATCATCATCATCATCTTTCCCACAGCATTCATGGGGTTTCTGATTAAACTGAATCTCAGACAAACTCAGAAGAGGTTTCCTATGGGAATTCTCATGATGAATCCCATCCCATGGGATGGGACAGGGAATGTCGCACTCATTACCTGTGTAGAGACAAACACATTAAAGACAGAATGTGACAAGGTCATTTACTTATGTGCTGCTTGTTTCAGGTCTGGACAACTTACATCTAGTCATGAATCTGAAAAGATAGAAGATATGTGGCAGAATAGAGTGGATGGGACTTAGACACATGGAAATATAAAAGTACGTCTTCGAAAGGGACAGAACATCAGTGCTTGGAACAAGATTAGAGCATATGCTGGTGAGCTTCTTGTCAGTGTACCTATCGGGTGGTGACTTGTAAAGCATGGTATCAAGGGACATGAGGCAGAACAAAGGAAGTGAAAACATTGTGACTGAGGGTGTTGGTCGTATGGATGAGAAGCTGCATGTATTTAATGTTATTGACTCTGCTCTCTCTCACACTTATCCATCACACTTTTATTGGGCACTGATTAGCTGCTGACTAAGTCTCTGGGTGGAAAAACCCTCAGAGAACACAAGTGGGTCCCAGTTTATGGCATGACTTGCGTACTGTACTGTAACTCAGGACCTCCTCTCTCTGGTCTGGTGGTAGTCCTTGTGTGGGGTTTTATAGGACATTGCCATGCTGACATAGGAGGAGTTCCTAATGTGCTTCTGGCATCCAAAGCTGTGTAAGTCAGTTTTTCATTACTGTAGTAAATACCTATGAAAATAGCTCAAAGAAGGGAAATTTTATTTTTGGCTCCTATTTTCGAAATTTTAGTACATGGGTTTCAGGCTCCACTGCTTTTGGCTTATGATGAGAGAAACTATCACGATGGTACAAGCATGTGGAGGGGAAACTTCTGCTGATGACTTCCAAGAAGCAGAAAGAGGCAGGGAGAGACAAGGGACATGGTAAAAATTTCAAAGTCACCCCCTCAGTGATCTGCTTTCTCAAACCTCATAGATTCCCCATCATCCCAATAATGCCAGAAAACTATGAATACACTGATGGATTCACCCAATGAGTAGGTACAAGACCCCATAACACATTCATCTCTCAGTAGCTCAGCCAGGGAGACCAAGCCCTTTGACACAAGGGCCTCTTGTAGGATACTTAATAGTGAAACTCTGAAACGTGAAGGTTGCTGTATAAAGAAAGCAAGAGAGCTTGGAAGTTTGTGAATGAGGGAATAACATGATCAAAGCAGACATAGTAAACTTGTACTGGTAGCCCTAGCAAGGCAAGAGTAGAAGGCAGAAGGCTCTGGAAAAGTAAAATAAACTCTGTGTGTCTATGTGTGTCTCTGTGTGTGTGTGTGTGTGGTAGAAGGTGTGTTGGTTGGAAGAAGTATCTGCATAGATATGAAATATTGATTTGAGAATGAAAATGGAAGATGGAAGAATGCATTTAGATCATTCGACAGTCTCTTAGGCATGTTAATCACTATGAAAATTAGGGGTTCTGGTTTCTGGATAGGTAGCAATACTATTAAAGTTAGAGGAATATAAGGTCTCAGATCCCAGTGAAGCCCAAGATAGAACAATCGGGTTCATAAATGATTTAGGACTGCAACAGACAGCCATGTAAATGCACTCTGCACTGGCATAAGACTTCAGAGAGCACTACAGTATAGAACTATTGGAATGTTGGACCTGGCAGCATAATCTGAGTAATAAATATGGTGTGAAATGGAAGGTGAGATTCTTCTCCTTAGCAAGGGAAAGAATTGCTTCTATATAGAAGCTGGGGGGCAGAGGCAGATAGAGCCGTGGAAGATAAATTGAAAGAGCAGGTGAGAGAGTAGATAATCTTTAGGGCAAGTCCCTGCAGCACAGAAAGAAGTGACCCAGAGCAGGACCTCAAGCTCTCCTGTGCTTTCCTGTCAGGGAACAGGAGACAACTGCTCACTTTTGTGCTAGTGATTTTACTACTAATTATTAACTGGAGCGAAGTGATGGTGAAGGGAGCAAGGACCACAAACACACAAAAGCAGAACAGGTCCAAGAGTTTTTTTCCAGTTACAGCACACATAGAGCTTTATAAGAAAAGGCGGTGGTAGGACAAACAGGAACGGAAATGCAGGCTTTGCCATACCTTTTCTGTAAAAGTGAAAGTAACTTACTGAGATTTCTGGCTCATCTGGAAGGCCAGCGCACTAGTAATTACTTCACATGGAGTAATCGCTTACAGGCACAAATGAGATATTGTAAAGCTATGCTGCAAATATCACAACAGTGGCTAATTTTTATTGAACACTTAATATGGGTCAGACATTGTTCTAAGTGTTAAGTTATTAGGCATTATGAATATCAATCCAATGGGGATTTTTGAGACAGGTCTTTCTATGTAGCCCAGGTTGACCTCAAACTTTATAAACTCCTGCATTTGTTGACAAGTTTCTGTCCCGCCCAGTCCTGCAGCCCTTCAATCCCAAAGAAACACACAAAGATCTGCATTAATTATAAATTGGTTGGCCTATTAGCTCAGGCTTCTTATTCACTCTTATAAGTTACATTAGTTTATAATTCTGTCTATGCTAGCCACTTGGCTTGGTACCTTTCATTAATGAGTCATTATCATCTTGCTTTCTCTGTGTCTGGCTTCCTCTGTGTCTGGCTTCCTCTGTGTATGGGTGATGACTGCAGACTGAGCTGTCCTCTTCCCAGAAGTCTCCTGTTCTCATTGCCCCGCCTCTACTTCTTGCCTGGTCACCCCACCTCTACTTTCTGCCTGGCTACTGATCAATCAGCATTTTATTAAATAAGTACAAGAAACAAATTTTTACAGGGTAAAACCATTGGCCCACAGCACTTCCTCCCCATTTTTCTTAAAAACAAGAACTCTGAAACAAATCTTGCTTGTTTAACTTTCTTCCTGACCATTATCTATACAACTTGTAACCAACACTCTAAACAAAGAAAAACATCCATAATCTATTTTTTGGGAATGTGAGTGTAGTTTTCCAGGCTACTCCTGCTGATTGGGGGCACTGATAATCATATAGGGACCTAAAGAAAATTTAGAATTATGGTTAAGTCCTGACTGGAAAATTTGTGAGGCTTGATGATCTCAGGGAGTAGTTTTGAAATTGTTCTGAATGTAGAACTCAGACATCTGGGCCATCCACTCCTACTGGCGATTTCTCCCAAAATGAATCTACAGCCTCTCATTTCTGTGAAAACAAAGGCAAAACCTCTTCCCCAAAGTAACATATTTTTTGACTTCAATTTCGAAGTCAAGGTATTTTCAAAATATATATGGTGTATTAATCCAGCAGCATTTGTAATTAAATGTCTTTTAGCAGCTTTTCCTCTTTCCTCAGCCATCAAACAATTTAAAGACAACACAAAAACTCTCTGTGTATTTTCCATCTTTATGTGGCTTTATTTTAAACTCTATTTCTTTTCTTTTTATTTTTAATTTTTGGCTTTTTGAGACTAGGTTTCTCTGTGTATCTTTGGCTGTCCTGTTACACAGAGAAACCTAGTCTGAAAAAGCCAACTGATGGCTTCATGGTTTGGTTCATGCTGTTTAACTCCCACTAGCTTCACTTTTGTGTAACCTGATTGCATTTGCTTAGGGTTGCCCCAACACCAAACTCTAAAGTTAGTGTTTTAATAGAATTGATTTTTAACAAGAATGTGAACCCCAGGAACACAGTGGTGATGTAGATAGAGAAGGGAGACAGAGGAGAAGAAAGATGACAAATGGAGTGTAAGTCTGCTCTCTTTGGGGAAATGTGACCTTTACCACAGTAGAGATTCCCAGAGCTTATGGAGAATATGCCAGAATTTCCCTGCTTTGAGGCAAAAAGTTGGATATAATTTTGTTAATTTCCATCCCCAATTGTTAAGGGCTTGATATAGATGCTGTTAATCCTTTGGGGTTCCTGGCCCTCAGAAGGGTGGGCTAATGTTCACTTATGTCCAGAAGATGTAACATGAGGTCTTGCTTGTTGGGGTTTCTGTCCTGCCCAGTTCCCACAGCCAGTATGTCCCAAAGAAAATCACACTGGTCTACATAAGTTATAAACTGATTGGCCCATTATCTAAGGCTTCTTGTTGGCTAACTATTATAACTTATATTAACCCATTATTCATATCTATGTTAGCCACATGGCTTGGTACCTTTTTCGGCGGCACAGGTCACATTTTCCTTCTGGGCAGGAGACTGCAGAGGAATGGGCTTCCTCCTTCCCTGAATTCTCCTGTTCTCCTTGCTCTGCCTCTACTTCCTGTCTGGTTGTCCTGCCTATACTTCCTGCCTGGCTNGGGTTTCTGTCCTGCCCAGTTCCCACAGCCAGTATGTCCCAAAGAAAATCACACTGGTCTACATAAGTTATAAACTGATTGGCCCATTATCTAAGGCTTCTTGTTGGCTAACTATTATAACTTATATTAACCCATTATTCATATCTATGTTAGCCACATGGCTTGGTACCTTTTTCGGCGGCACAGGTCACATTTTCCTTCTGGGCAGGAGACTGCAGAGGAATGGGCTTCCTCCTTCCCTGAATTCTCCTGTTCTCCTTGCTCTGCCTCTACTTCCTGTCTGGTTGTCCTGCCTATACTTCCTGCCTGGCTACTGGCCAGAAGAAATCCCATAGTCAAGAAATAGTTGCTTTGGAAACTATGGAGATTGTTGTCAGGTAGCCTCTGGGTTAGGTCAAGGAGATAAGGCTTGACACAGACAGTATCTGCTCTAATTGTTAAAAGACATTGAGACTGGGGAAATGGCTTTGAAGTTAAAATGTGTACCAGGCAGTGGTGGCACATGCCTTTAATTCCAGTACTGGAGAGGCAGGGGCAGGCGGATCTCTGTGAGCTAGAGACTAGTCTGCTCTACAAGTTCTAGTTCCAGGACAGACTCCAAAGCTACAGAGAAAGCCTATATTGAAAAACCAATAAATAAATAAATAAAGAGTTTAAATGTTTGCTCTGCAAGCAATAGGACAGGAGTTGAGATCCCCAGAGCCTACATAATTCCTGGATCAGTATGATGCCTCACCTGTAATTCTGGATTTCCAGAGTCAGACAGCAGAAACAGTATCCCAGAAATAAACAAGCCCATGAGATTAATTGAAGCATGAGGCCTGAGCTATTGAGAAGCTCTACCTAAAATAATAAGGTGAAGTGTCCATGGAGGACTATTTCCAACATCACTCTAGGGGCTCCATACGTGTACACACATGCAATCCATCCGCACACATTCATGTGCCCATACACGTGCAAACACACACGCTCACATAGTCACATGGCACATGTGTACACATGAAAAAAAGAAAAGGAAACGCAAGATGCATATGGTGATCCATTTAAGCAAACTTCCATAACAGGAAGGGAGTGCTCAATGGATGTGAGCTGCTGGAAGGAAAGTGGCAGCATCCTCATTATCACAGATAGCATGGAACTCTGCCCAAAACCTAAGTTCTGGAGATCCTACAAAGAGAACGTCAATACGAAGAACCCTCAGATTTCTTACTGTGTCTTTCCGCATTCTAGTCCTTATGGCTGCCTGGGCTAGCCATTGGGGTAAGAATAAGAAACATTTAGCAGTTTACAGTTCTCATCTCTGAATTTCTGTGCTCCACTTTGAAACACCTCCTATCCCTTGCCAAATGAACATGAGCCTCTACTGTTGTTTCAATTTTTTAAGCCCTGACACTTATAGCTCTCGGGTCAGGAGATAGACATCTTGTTTTTATGAAGGCTCCCAAGGGGTGAGCTACAGTCAAACCAAGTTACCCTGGAAAACTGTAAGCCATTTTAGCTGCTCAGTGGAGGCTGTAAGCCATTTTAACTGCTCAGTGGAGACTGTAAGCCATTTTAGCTGCTCAGTGGAGAACACATCCCTGGACCCAGGCAGGTTTCCAAGACAACTGGAGGTTTGATGGTTCACTGAAGGATGGCCAAGGCAGCTGTGTGGTGGTGCTCTGGAAGTCTCCAGCTATTCTGCAAGAGCTTTTGGTTCAGGAAATACAAAACATATTTGCTACAAACATTTCCGTCCTCAGTTATTAATCACATATATATTGCAAAGAAATGTGCCCCATCTGTTTTTTAACTCATTTATTTGTATATTATCCAAACGAAAATGGATATTTATTTGGTGCTCCACATTATTTTTTTTTCCTATAATGAAATAGCCTATTTGGTAAAAGACAAGCATTTATGTTCATTCTGCTAGTGACTGGATCACTGAAGTGGCCTCCAAGTTGACAAGGCCCATTGGCTATGTGCTGGATTCCTTTGAGGACCAGTTTCTCTCAGTGGCAGACACAATGGGCAACAAAGGGCTCAGTTAATTCTATTAATCAGAGAAACTTGGCAAGCAGAAGAGTGGGGTGAAAAGAGGTTAAAGGACCTCAGATATCCACAAGTCCATTCTTACTTAATTTTACATCTGAGGAAACTGAGCCCCAGAGGGGAGACATTCTTTGCCTAATGACACATGGTTAATTAAAGGCAGACGGGGCAAAACACTTGGGTCTCTGGAACCTAGGAGCGGTGCGGCACAGCTCTTTTCTTTCTTCTTAGAGCATCAAAGCACAAGTGGGAAGCCAGACTGCAGACCCAAACTCACAGAGGTACGGGAGTAACATGGGCCCTTATGAGTCACGGAAAGAGGTTCAGAGAGACTTGTAAAGTATGCCTCTCCCCCTAAATAACTCTAGATATGCTGGCCTTGCATTCATGCTAAACAGCTTGCTCTTACTGTTAACCTTAGAGCCTGACTTAGGTGCTCCAACTTCAGTATTATGATGGTATCTGGCACACTGTTTACCTCAGAACAGAAACTATTATTATTGTTGTTTTTGTTATTATTAACATCATTGTTAGCATTATTATTTTCATTATTGCTCCATGGTCTTAACTCTCTAAGATAGAATTCCCTAGTCTTCCTTAATGTTTTATGGAACCAATTTTTATGAGATGTGACTCCTTATGGAACATAAATAAGGGCAAGAAAAACATCTGATATATCTTGTGAAGATATTAGTGTCTACCATTTTCCTAGAGAATCACTGAGTCTCTGAGAAGGTATATAGAAGATGGGAAATTGAAATTGCTGAATGCAATATTAACCTAAAGCCATTGATATTGCTTTTAAAGAACATTCATTATTGTATATTCTATAGCATATGAGTCACTTTGGGGAGGAAACAGCACCTTAGGGACTGCATTACTTGTCTTGTGACTGATGAGAAGCGACTTTAGCGAGGAAGTGCACATTTTCATCTGGAGTTTGAAGGACTGCAGCCATCGTGATGGGGAAGGCATGCTGGCAAGAGTGTGAGGTAGCTGGTCACATCGTGACTGTAGTCTGGAAATGGAGAGTAGNGGGGGCTAGGTATCCAGACCTCACGGTTTTACCACCAGTGACTCACTTCCTCCAATAAACTTCCAAAACAGTGCTACCAGCCAAGGTCCAGTGTTCCAATGCACGAGCCTTCAGGAGACAATTCCCATTCAAACCAGAGCAGAAACTTAATGGGTATATGTCAAACTTTTGTGCACAAAAAAATAAGTTGCATAATAAAAATTGTTCAAAGGCAATAACTAAGGAGTAGTCATCTTCAAAAGTCTGATTCGCTAGTGCTTCAGCATGGAAGAAATGCTAAAGCGAAAGGCGCTTGACTGGAGGTGGAAGAGATGAACTTGGTGAACAAAGAGGCAAGAAAAAGCAGAGTTTTGGGAGAACAACCCAAAGCCAACTTCACACCTTCTGCAGTGGGCAGTGGTCAGGAGCTGGAAGAAGCAGTGGCTAGAGATTCAGGGTCCAGCTTGTCTTCCTTTTCTTCTTTGGGAGCAAGAAGCATCTTGGACTTGGTCTTACAGTTTTAACACGCAGGGCAGATCCTGGCACTCAGTGCTCAATAAACGTGCACTGAGTTGAGACCAGATCTAAGTGGAAGTGAAAAGCCACGCTAAGGAATCAGGATGCGATTTGGCAGGCAATGGGGAGCCGTTGACGCTTGTTGCTCAGAAGAGTGACATGTTCAGAAATGGACTTTAGAGACACTGGGTTGGCAGAACGCCGGGGAATGAGGACTGAAGTCAGGAACTGGAGGCGAAAATCAACCCCAAGTCTCAGCACCATTTCGGAAAACAAACAAGTGAACCTGCAGGTCATCAGTAGGCAGCAGGATCCCCAGGACACAGTGATTGCCTTGGTAGAAAAGTATCAAATTTCCTGCATGATTTTTTTTTTTAAAGTCCAAAGAGGTGGGGTAGGGAGATGGCTCAGTCATTAAAGTGCTTGCCTTAAAAATGTGAGGACCTGAGTTTGATCCCCAGACCCCAAGTCAAAATGCCTCACAAGGTGATAACCACTTATAATCGCCACACTGAGGAGGTTAAAATAGGTAGATCGCTGGGGTCTGTTGGGTAATGAAGCTAGTTTGCTCAGAAATGTTCTAGGCCAGTGAGAGACCCTGTATTAAAAACAAGACTGTGTGGAACAATACCCAAGGTTGTCCTCTGGCCTTCATGTGCACCTCTCTATGTGTTTATACACTCTCCCCCAGCCACGTACTCCCCCCTGCCCCCCCAACACAAGCAAAAGTCAAAAGAGGAAAGTGAATAAAACCCATAAGTGACTTCTTTTCTTTTCTTTTTTTAATTGATTTTTATTGAGCTCTACATTTTTCTCTCCTCCCCTCCCTGCCTCTCCCC
>LOJH01008850.1:8019-23991 GCA_001685095.1 Ellobius talpinus
TCACAACCATCCATAATGAGATCTGGTGCCCTCTTCTGGCCTGCAGGCAGACATGCAGGTAGCATACTGTAAACACAATAAATAAAATCTTTAAAAAAGAAAATCAGGAATTAAAGGGCAGGCTTCACGAGATAGGGTCTCAAGACCAGCCTGGGCCAAGGAGACAGCCTCAAGATAAATGATTTTGTTTTAAAGAAAAAGTGTGTGTTTGGGCAAGGAAAACAATATTTCCATCTCTTTGAATTGCAAAGTGTGGGTGTAACTTGAACTGTAAAGTACTATAGGTAGAAGACTTGAAGTGTCTCCTGTTCCATCCCTTTCTAGAGTATTTCTGTTATTTCTGGATAAGACAGGGAATGGCTCTTGTTCTGAATTATTCTGTGGTTTATGGAGTTGTGTGTGTGTGTTTTTTTTTTTTAAAACAAACAGGGTCTTACTATATATACCTCAGATAGCCTTGAACTCACTCTGTAGCCCATGCTGGCCGCCTCCTGCCCTAATGCTTATATTATAGATGTGTGCTACCACACTCAACTTGGCTTGTATGTTTTGGGAGAAGTTGGTAATTGAGATTTTAAGAATGACACTATTATGGTCATATTGTATACTACCAGACAAAATCAAGACTGTCATGTCTATAGGAAGAATGACTAGTGGATTTACAAATTGCCTTTTATTTTTCTATCATCACAATTCAAATCTGAAAATACATCAAGACATAATGAATATG
This sequence comes from Ellobius talpinus, assembly GCA_001685095.1. Taxonomy (NCBI): domain Eukaryota; kingdom Metazoa; phylum Chordata; class Mammalia; order Rodentia; family Cricetidae; genus Ellobius; species Ellobius talpinus. The sequence continues at coordinate 8,750 of LOJH01008850.1, forward strand.
GCTTTGAGGGAAGAAATTTAACAGATTAACTCAACAAGGATAATTTTATAATTCTTATATAAAACATGGGTTTATATGTAGGAAACATACTCTAATATGACTCAAGAACCTCTCACTTTGGTTTTCTTTAGCTCCTTGGTGAGCTGGAAAAAGATCCCAAACTTGTTTATCACATTGGCCTTACTCCAGCGAAACTTCCAGACCTCGTGGAGAACAACCCTTTAGTAGCTATAGAGATGCTGCTGAAGCTAATGCAGTCAAGCCAGATCACGGAGTATTTTTCTGTCCTGGTCAACATGGATATGTCCTTACATTCAATGGAGGTCGTAAATCGGTAAGCTTTCATGTTCCACCAGAAGTATAGTTAATATTCAAACCCTGGTTAAATTACCTGGAAATCTGAAAGGCTGTAGCAGGTTTTTGTTTTTTGTTCTTTCTTTTCCCTGATACCGTTAGCTTACGTTGAGTCTTAGTATTCACTACATTTGAATTTAGCCTCCATTTGTAAGAACTCAGTTGTTAAATTTACTTCACTGTCTTTTGTGCCCTCTGCAATCCAGGTATTCCATTCCTTGGCAGCCAGTATTGGCAGCATTCACACATGGGTCTTAGAATTGGATTTCTAGGCATGCGGTCCTGAAGATTGCTAGTGTTCTCCTAGCTTTTGTTACTGTTTTGTTTTTTTGAGACAGTCTCTATGTATCCCAGACTGCCCTCCCGGCTCTTTCTTGACTTTGCTCTTCAGTGACCCTCAAGGGGGTGTGTTCTGTGTAGGTTTCATCTTTATTTTCTTTACAGATGTATTTTAAGGTAAATTGTGAATTAAATGTACTTAGGTGGGTGGGTATTATTTTTCTGAGGTAGTCTTTATGTTTTTCTTTTGAAATAGGATCTAATAGTATCCTGGCTTCAAACTCATAGCAGTTCAGAATGCCTCATTCTCTGAACCTTGGATTATGGGTGTGAGCCAGAACACATTTTTTGAACATCTCTATAAGTTGGCAACTATTTTAAACTTGAACTAAAGAATGTGTTAAGTCAACTGGTGACAAAAGCTTGGCAGGTAGCTCGCATAAGAAAGAGGCAGGAGAAGAAAGGAAGCATGAGCTTTTTAATTACTCTGTAAGCATTGTGTCACTGTGGAGCTGGCTGGCTATTTGTTGAAAACATGCTGTTTGCATGTTCTCCTTGCTGGGACCTCCTTTATCATAGTCACAATTGCTGTTTTTGCATTGGCTAAATTTGCTATTGGATGGAGCAATCTGAGTGTTCTTGGATTCTGCCTCACTGCATTCCTGTAGTAGTGTCTTTACCAACCAACTCCTGGTTCTGCTTGTTTCCTAGCACCCATCATAATTTATCATTCTCAAGGATGAAGCAGCCTGGCTGCTGATGCACAGATCTCAGAAGGCAGAATGTAGGTGGCAGTTTTCTTAAAGTACTTCAGTGCCTTATGTTTTGAGTTCAAATAGTTTGCAGTAGCCAGCCCTGTGTCCTACTGTGTCTTAATATTTCCTGGGTTGAACTTGACCTCAGTGTTGAATTTTTGGTTATTTTCCCCTAAGGCAGGGTTTCTCTGTGTAGCCCTTGCTGTCCTAGAACTCGCTCTGTAGACCAGGCTGGCCTCAAACTCATAAAGATCTGCTTGCCTCTGCCTCCCAAATGCTGGGTTAAAGGTGTGCACCACCATCACCTGGCTGACCCATTTAATATTTCATTTAATGCTTTGGGAAATACTCTCTTGGGTTTAAAAACTCTTAAGCTTGTTACACAGTTGCTGAGTCTTCTTCAGGACTTTGTAATGGTCAGTTCTAAATCTGTGTGTCTTGTTCTCAGGAAGGCCTGTTTTGGTCTCTGTCAGTTCTAGTAACTTTACCAGGTTCATATTACTTCTGCAAAGCTTCATTTTAATCTGATTATTTGTTGTGCTGTTTGGTCCACCTTCATCTCAGACACACTGCCTCTCACAGCGCTTATACTTACAGGACTTTTCTACGTTTTAAATGATGGTAATAACTGTTGAGGTTGAGCTTGGAAGTGGGTAAGACCAAGACTGACAGTGATTCAGCCAGGAACACTGTATGACACTCATTGCTTAATGGGTAATTACAGAGTAAAATATGTAAATATAAACTTAACAGGAGTGTCAGAGGTTTAAGTGGCTGTGGCTCTTGGGTTTAAAACTAGAGAATTGGGTCACATAAATTTTCACTAGATGACCACAGGGAAATTTTGACTTCATGCTTACATTACTTCTTAATATTAGCAAATACATTTAACAGCTCAAATTTTCTTTCATGAAACAGACTAACTACAGCTGTTGATCTACCTCCTGAATTTATTCACCTTTACATATCAAATTGCATCTCTACTTGTGAACAAATTAAGGATAAATATATGCAGGTGAGTAGTAGAAATGCTGTAATATTATCATCTGCCAGGAAAACAGGTTTCTAAAACTTACCCCTTTTTCTTTTCCAGAATCGTCTGGTGCGTCTTGTATGTGTGTTTCTCCAGTCGTTGATCCGTAACAAAATTATTAACGTGCAGGACTTGTTTATAGAGGTGCAGGCCTTCTGTATTGAATTTAGTAGGATACGGGAAGCCGCAGGCCTATTCCGGTTGCTGAAGACACTGGATACTGGGGAAACCCCTTCAGAGACCAAAATATCAAAATAATACCTCACTAGAACTTCCCCTTCTGTTGCTCAACTGTATTTGGTTTTTAAAACTGTTGAAACTCTGAGTGGATTGCTTGCTTTATCTAAGAAATATAAATGACACTATTTACTTAAGCAAAATTTCCTTTTTCTTAGAGGAGTTTCCCATGGATGAATTTTGGTTAAGAACTTGGGGAAACGTATTTTTTAACTCTCTTGCTGATGACAATCCGTAGGAGAAATAATTATTATAAAAAGTTATTGTAGGAAAGGAAGTGCAGGTGTTTTTTTTTTTTAGTTTAAAACAAAGTACCCACATTTTTCTAGAAAAGTAACCTAAAAGCCACAAATAGTCCTTTGTAGCTTCTAGTACAAAACATGTTCAATGAGAGTAATTGAAGACACTGAGAATTCATGGTCCAGTCTGTGCTGAGAGCAGCTGAGTATAGTTATTAAGCAGGGTCTGAACCAAGGACTTAACAATTTTTTTTTTCAAGACAAGGTTTCTCTGTATAGCTTTGGCTATCCTGGAATTCGACCAGGCTAGCCTCAAATTTAAGAAAGCCACCTGCCTCTGTAGTGCTGGGATTAAAGGTGTACTACCACTGCCTGGTCAGCATACACTTAGCAGTGTTTCTTGAGCCTCTAACAAACATGGGCACTCTCATGCAAGGACCTTTTGCTAGGCTGTAATAGCTGCTGGAACTTTATCAATGGTAGCCTAACATGGGCATGTTTTTTGTTTTATAGATAAGAACTGGTACACCAGAAGGGTGTACCCTAGATGCCTGTTTGGTAGGGAGGTAGAGTAAGGTCAGTGCTTAAGACAACAGTGCCCTGTCTATGTAGCCCTGACTGTCATGGAGTTCTTGCTATATGGACTAGGCTGGCCTAGAATTTAGAGATCCTCCTGCCTCTGCATGCTAAAGGTGTATGCTACCACATCCAGCCGTTATTTTTTAATATCTGACTTTGACATACCTTTTTATTTAGAGAAATTATGATTTCTAGAATAGATTTATAGGGATAGAATCTGTTCTCCAACATTTGGCAAGAGTTTAAGGAAGCCAAGCTTGGTGGTTTTGTTTTATTGTACAAATTAGTGTTCTGACAGTGGGGAAGGAACAGAACTCTAGATGATGTCTTCTTATTCTTAGGATTAGAGGAATGAGCCTTGAGCCCCTGTAGGAGTGACCCACATCTGAACTAAACAGGTGACTTCTCTCAATGCCCCAAAGTGGCCACCACCATTTTGAAGATGGCACTGGGCAAAGAATAGCACATGACCAAACACTGTTTTAAAATGACAAGTTTCAAAGACTCACTGTGGGAAACAGCTTTATAGTTGATATGCATGTTTAACCTCTAGCTAGCCCAGGGTAGCTGTAGCCCAACGCAAAATTGAAAACTTAAAACAGCATTTCAAGGAAGGTGTGTGTGTGCATTTTTAAAGCTTGACTTTGTGGTTCTTGAGTGTGAACAAGTGTCCTGTCAACATGTCAAAAGGATGGTTGCATGAGTTTAGAAAAATAACATTTAACCTGTAGCCAACAAGGACAGAACTGGGACCCATGAATACATGCTTGAAACTTATTAACATATAAAAGCAGTCAGTCTTGTTAAGCTGACACCAGGAAAAGATAATTCACCACGTTCATTTTAATGTAACTTCCAAGACAAATTCAATGACCCCTACCCTGCTAAGGTACGAGTTTGGAAGGGACCCTTGCAGTGAGAGCTGCAGCAAAAGACACAAGCAACTCAAAAATTTCTGCACACCAGAAGACAAATTGTGTTGTGGCATACAGAGGAGAAATCAAGTGTCCATACCGATTTTGGAATCCCGAATGAAATTCTCAAATACAGACCCTACAATGAGGAGGTCAAGATCACAATCGTTGGTTTCACTAGGAAAACACTATACAGAGTAGCTGTGCTTGGTGAACATTAGATGTACATAAAGTTGGTAGCACCACTAGATTACTCTAGGTTTAGCATGTTTACACTAGGTACACACAGAGTTCAGCCCTGTCGTCCCAGCTATCTGGGACTACTGACAGGATTGTGTAAACATGGAAAATTAAAAGCCAGCCTGGGCAACAAGTTACCTATTGTCTCCAAAAAAGGAAGTAGAGTTATAATCTTAAGTGAGACTGAATAACCACAATCGACTTTTAAGTGTAATTAAATGAGTTTAATTTAACATAGGTTAAACTTCATGACATTTTTTTTAGTTCAACTTAAATCTTCAAATCACCTGTCCAAAAAAAAGAACACTAATCAGTAACATTTTAATAGAAGTTTTTTAAAAACACATTTTGGAATCCCAAAATACAACCACTTAAATTATTCAACAGCATTTATTACCAATTTTATCAATTTACAGAAATGAGATCACTAAGTTTATAGGACACATTCTCATACCTAATTTTAAGTAGCACACTTCATATATTTTAGGTAACATTTCCATAGTAATTGTGGATTTCAGAATCTGATCTACGGGGCAGTCTATACAATATTTTGAATAGGTCCTGTTAACGGGTATTTTATCTGAGAAATTAGCAATTAAGAAAACTACATTAGGAACATCCAAGACTTACAAAAGAACTGACACACAAACCTGAGATTCGGTTACAATGGGCCCACAGAAAATACTGTTTTTCTCAGATTTCTCATCAGCCCAGCACGTAACCTGCCATTTGTCATAGAGACTGACTGACCTCATATTTTCAGTCAACGGCACAGATACTTCAACTCATGATTTTCTAGACATTGCTGAGAAAGAAGTCTCAGCAAAGTGTGGCAGACACCACTATAATGAGTGATTCAGATACTATTTCTGAAAATGAAATGCTGGTGTTTCTAAGGCTTTAAAAGCAAGATTGAGCTGGGAAAAAAAGACATAGGTAGCTTTTCTAATGTAGTATTGTGCCAGAGAAACACATCACATTATACCACAAAGCTATCTCTGCTTCAGACCAACACCTAGTGCTTAGGAAATGGCAAAACGATGTTTTCCTGACCTTAAGAACTGCTTTTGTCTAAAACAATGTCCTCAAGTACCAGCTAATAATAGATACACACTGATTAAACCTCATCCTTCCTTGAGCAAATAATATCAACTTGCCTCAAGGAAACTGCTGCCCAATTTAGCTATCATCTTACTCTGGAAGGGCTACTATTACTTTTACAATTCTAGCAGTCCTTGATTTGGTAAGTGTATCTAAAGGAACACTGATTCTGCTTGATCAGGGTAGTTAGTCTGAGACACTGATTAGTTTTCTTAGCGTAGGAAGGCTTTTCCTAGCCCCTCTTGGAAAGTTGACCATAGGCAGGAAGCTTCCACCCTGGCATTACTGAGGTCAGACAGTGATTCGCTTCGGGAGGTTTTGTCATCGTGTGCCCACATAGAGAGCAAACTGTTGATGGAGACACTGCAATTCGGCCTTTTATTGTCATCATTCCTCAGCAGCCATAGGAAGAATCATCTGGGAAGAAAGGTTCAAGACCCCAATCAATTCAGCATATAAGAAACAATTACCTGCCAAGTGAGACCATGTGCTCACAAATCTGGTTTTCTGCTGAGAGAGCCAAAATATCAATACTGCAGAGTGAAAAGCCAGGAGAGCAGGAACCACAGCAAACCACCGTCTGTGTCATGGACACTGCCTCTTTCAACCACTGCCTCCAATCTTCAAAACACTATTCAGAGTCAGAAGTGGTCCACATGCTTGTAATCTCACCACTGGGAAGGCTGAGGCAGAAGGATGGTGAATTCAAATTCAAATTGCATTAAACAGTGAGACCCTGCCTTAAAAATTCTTCAGTAATCATAAATAATTAAAAACAATTTACCTGGCTCTATCACAATATCCTTTGTAAAAGCCAGCTTCATTTACTGTTGGAATGATGACATTTTTCCTGGTATGTCTTAAAAGACAGCACTAATCTACTTGGTAAAGAATTCCTATTTGCACTGACCACAGTGGTTCAGTAAGAACTTGTAAACCCAACTCTGAGACTCTACACATAAGACAGATTTTCTACTTCAACAGCTCATCATGTTCATCTGGTTGTTCATTCTTTCAGTAAAACCCACATTTTACTATGAGTAGCTGGAATCCAACTGTAGAAAAATAGCTTAGTAAGACACTTTCATGTCTTAGATAAAGTTCTAAGGATAAATTTAGCCTTTAAAATTGTATTTACTTGGTACTGCCTTGGCATAGCCTCTGCAATTCTCTGGAGACCTGGGGCAGCCCTTGATGCTGATGCCTGTGAAGATGGAGGTGTATGGTGCCATGGTACTGTCCTAAGGCCAGCTGTAGGACATGGTATCCATGCATAAACAGACATTTGTATGTGAAACTGTCAGTTATTACCACATATAAAAATCTCAAAATTGTACTGGACTCCTTTTTAAAATGATGGCAATTCCAGGGAACTAACGAACCTTTCTGGAACAATTCCTATGTATTATGGAAGCAGTATGTATAATATTCCAATATACCTATGGCTGCTGGACACATATACCATCCCATTTTGTTAAGCCCACTAGTTCAGTGACTACTGAAAGCATGTGATTCAAAATGGGAAGATCTACCTTCTACAATGAATAGAAATACCTACAGTCAGCCTTCTGGAGCTTATTCAGGTTATGACTGTAATGTTTAGAGAAGGACCTTTTCAGTGTTCTCCATCCTACCATTTCTACATCCTTTCCACTGTATCTAAAAACAGGACAATCAATGACCTATATGCCAGGCGCACCAAGGGAATTTCTATACTCATTTGGATACCTCTCTCCCTAATCCCAGTGGTTCTGCCAGCTGTCCTTACCCACCAGGTGGTCCATACTCTGCCACAAGTTCCCACTTTTCAGGCTCCTGTGGTCAGAGATGACACAATCAGTAAGGACACTATCGGAGCATCTCTCAGCAGTCAGTGACAAACAGAGATGGCGGATGGAGGAAATGGATCACACCTAGGTAGGGTTCAATGCCTTGAAACAAAGAAAGACCATAACAGATCACTGGAAACTAGAAGAAATGGTCACCCATTTAGATAAGTAGCTGAAGTTGATCAAAGCAGAAAGATAAAGAATTAAGTTTTGCGCTGGAGAAAATGGAAAAGAGATCTGAAAATGATACTGATGAAGTTATTCCTAAACCTGTATGCAGAAGAGATGCTGTGAGGATACTTATTTTTTCCCTAGCAGAAGCTTCGAGAGGACAGTAATAGATCTGGAAGTGTTCCTGACTCCTGTTTGTCTCCTGTCCTGTAAGTAGTTCCAGCTGAGGGCATTAATGCAAAAATCAATAAAGACTGTGGAAGTGACCTCCAGGGACTTGTGGTGCCAGCCAGAAACACTTCTTAAAGCATTCTTTCCTTGGACTGGAGAGATGGTTCAGTGGTTGGAGAACCCAGGTTCAATACCCAGTACCTACAAGGTGGCTCACAACCTTCTGTAACTCCAGTTCATCAAATCTGATGCCCTCTTCTGGCCTCTTTTGGAACTAGGCATGCACAGGGAAAGTACCCATACACACAAATGAACTTTAAAAAAGCACTCTCAGTTTATCACTGAAGTGTAAAATATTTTGAATCAAGAATATATTTTTCTCTGTCCTTTGGGCAAAGACTGGCTTTTATTAATAGACTTTTTTATCCTCTGTAAACTTTTTGTGCTGAATGTTGGGACTGACTATGCTAAATAAAATCTGTTACATAAAATACTTTTGTCAATAAACATTCATTTCTGTCTACAAAGTAGACATGCAACACAAGTTTAGGATCAACAAAGGACTCCTCACTCTTAAAAGGTGTATTTGACCACTCTAGAACTCGGGCAACGACCTTAATAGGCTTTACCTGTAGGAACACCAAGCAGAGAAAAGACAGATAAAAAGGTCACAGAGAAACTGAACTATATTAAAATCTCATTAGAAAAATGTTAGTCTAACAACAAAAATCAAAATTTTAATTTAAATCTTTATAATTTTAAAGATTAGATCCACTGAAATATACTTATAATTTAAAAACATCACAGTATGCCTACTTGATTTTCTCAATGAATCAATATTTTAATACTTTTAATGTGCAACATGGCATTCCTGCCAAATTATTTTGGTAGAAAAACATGGATAAATGTCCTCCTTCCAAGTGTCAAAAAAAATTAGGCAACAAAGGTAAAAATGCAAATCATAAAATCAACTAGTGTTCTTTTCACAATTCCAAACAATAAAAAGGTATGCTTGGTCTTGAAGTCTCTATGGACAATATAGTGCAAGACAGTTGATTTCTCTCTTCCCTCAGTTCCTTCTTTTTGGCTTGAACTCAAAATCCTCTTGCCTCAGCCTCCTGAGTGCTGGGTTTACAGCTGTACACACCGCCTACGGCAAGATTTCTCATTTTACAAGTTCTAAAGAGTCTCTGTTTCAGGGAAAAGTCCATTTGATCAATTACTGAATTATATTACACAATTCTACTTTAACTTAGTGAGCTTTGTCTAAAAGCCTGAGAAACAGAATCTTGGTTTACAGTACCACAGAAGCTAGTCTAGTACTCAGAAACGCCCCCTCCCATCTGTGACAGTCTGACACAACAAAATTTATGATATACATCATACTTTAGTAGATAAATAGATCAAGGCTAATTAAAAGTCCTTTTAGGAATAAAGTATCTCAGCCCTTTGTATATCAAATCTGAATCTGAAAGGTAAAGTAAAATAATATCCACTGTTTTCAAGTATACAAACTATGCCCTAGAGTAAAAAAATTAAATATCCTGTAGTTCAAGCCAAGGCTCTGTCGGTGAGGCTGTCAGTGAGGATGTGTGCTAGCAGATGGATCCTCCATGTTGAGGGTCATTCCTGCCGGCTCCTACAACAAAGCATCAGAAGCCACCCTAGGTCAGTAGGTCTGTCCAACCTCAGTTACACATTGGAGAAACAAATTACAGAAACACTTAAATAAAACTTACATGTAAAAATGACAACCCATGTCAAACAATGCCAGAAAGAGAAATACAGAAATACCCCTTCCTTCAGTGTGACAGACAGGCTTTCCAGTGTTACCTGAGCCAACATTCACCCAGTGACTGCCTTTGAAGGACCTCTGTGTTTACACATCTCACAAGTGGGGACATGCTCTTGAGATTCTGGACTTGGAACTCATAGCCCAAATCATAGTATGAACTTTGTCTCAACAGGGTTCCTAAAAGCAAAATTCCTTACTATACTGAATATACTGCCCTGTAATGTCAGTTCAGTGTTAGCCAGAGATATGGTGAGATCAAGGCCCAGCTTTACGATCATGTGAAATTCATTCCCCAGTGCTCCCCACTCTGATGTATTCCTTTTCCTTTTTCCTCTAGTATTGGTTTAAATTTAAAATTTATAGGAGCTTGGAAGGTGGTTCAGCTCTTAAGTACTTACTACCTCAGCCCAACCCCCAGAATAGTCATAAAAAAGATGGGCATGGTAATGTGTGCTTGTAATCCCAGGGCTAGAAAAAGTAGACAGGGATGATGGATCCTGTGGCTCCCCAGTCAGCATAGTTTACAAGGGAAGTCCCAGGTCAGTGGGAGACTTCGCCTCAAAAAATAAGGTTGATGATGCCTTGACGGTGACCTCTGGGCCTACACACGTGTGCACAACTGCACTTACACCTGCATACACATGTGCAGTCTACCGCCCAATACACACATATATGTACACAATACAAACTGAAGTTCTAACATCGCTATAAGTTTTCCTAAACACATTAAAAGACACACTGATTCAATTTGAATCTTACTGTTTTGGAAATCTTTTAGGATGGCCAAATTCAAAATCGAAGCATCAATTATTCTCAATGAAAATAATCTATAGATTAATTTAATTCTACTAAAATATTGGTGGGATTTTCTTTTAACAGACAATATAAAAATTTTATTTTATATGCATGGGTATTTTGCCTGTATGTATGTATGTACACACGTACGTACAACATGCATGTCTGGTGCCTGTAGAGGCCAAAGAGGGTACAGAATTTCCAGGAACTGGAGTTACAGATGGTTTTGAGTCATCATGTGAGTGCTGATAATGGATCTCAGGGTCTGAAGAGCAGCCAGTGCTCTTACCATGGAGCCATCTCTATAAAAGCCCCCTCTTTTGTTTGGGGGGGTGTCTCATAATGCAGTCCTAGCTGGCCTGAAACTCCCTATACAGAACAGGCTGGCCTCACACTCACAAAGATCCACATGCCTCTGCCTCTCAAGTGCTGGGATTAAAGATATCAAACCAGGCTCAAAATAATTTCACAATTAGTCTTTAAAGAATGCAGAAGAGGGTCAGTAAGATGGTTCAGAGGGTAAAGGTACTTGTTGCCAAGCCTGACAATCAGAGTTTGATCCCTGGGACCCATGGCAGAAGGATCGAACCGACTACCACTTTCATGATGGTACCCCAACGAATTAATGAATAAATTAATTAAAAGGGGGTAGAAATGGGGATAGAGCTCAGTTGGTAGAGTGCTGGCTTAGCATGCATACAACCCTGGGTTTGATCCCAAGCACTGTACAAAACCATGGTGGTAATGCATGCCTATAGTCTCAGCACTTGGGAGGTGTGGTCAGATAATCAGAAGTTCAAAGTCACCCTCAGCTACCTATGGAGTTTGAGGATAGGGTGGTCTACATAAGACTAGGCTGTTTGAAAAAAGGGAAAAAAAACCCCACAAATATTAGCAAAACACAGGTCAGTTATTCTATAACCAACACCAAGAAAAAAAAAGTTTCCTATTTAGCATGCCCTAAAAGGTCTAAGGAGACCCAAGAAGACAGAAAAATTATAAAGAAACTGAAGGATACAGAAATTAGGCACTGGTGAAGATGGCTGGATGTCAGAGTTTTCCATCCTTAGTGCTTAGAAGAAATAAATGGAGGGAGAAGATACAAAATATATGACAAAGGTCTTATACTTTCAATATTAAATTTAAAAAGTTCTAAGAAGGAGCTAAGAACATATAGCTCATATAGCCCTTGTTAGGCAAGCCCAAAGTCACAGGTGACTGACATCACTGCAATACAAAAAGCTTATTTTCTAGAGAGTCTATGGTGGTTTGAACAAGAATGTGCATAGGCTCACACATTTAAACACCTGGTGCCCAGCTGTGGAGCTGTCTGCCTGGGAGACATCGGCGGTACAGTCTTATTAGGTGTGTCTCGGGGGGGTGGGGCTTTGAGGTTTCAAAATCCCATTCTTTTTCTCTCTTTGCCTTGAACTGTGGATGGGATGTGAGCGCTCAGCCTGTCTGCTGTCATGCTCCCTACCGTGATGGTCATGGCTTCTAACCTTCAGGAAGAGTGAGCCCCAGTAAGGGTTTTCTTTCAAGTTGCCTTGGTCATGATGTTCTGTCAGGGCATTATTAAAGTAACTAAGACAAAGCTTGAACTAAGAATTAGTATGAAAAAATTAGTTGTGTTGAGAAGCAGAGGCAAGACTGAGCTATGCTATACTACACAATACAATGAGACTACAGAAAACCAAAGAAAACACAAAATAAAGTAGCGATGAATTGAGTAGCTCAGAAGAAAATTTAAAAACTTAAATACAACATGGTCATAAAAATTTATCTACCATAAAAAAATTTAAACCTTAAAAAAATTATCTACCAATGACACAGAAAAGAACAGTTTTCTGAACATTTACATGATGGCATTTACATGATATTCCCCCATTCTTGAGAAATATATGTTCTTGAGAAAGTATTTATCAAAAGGTTAAAACGGTATCTCTAAGTGTGAGACTGTATGCTTTTATATTTTTTCCTTCCCATTTCACTCCATCACTGATAACACCATGGTTTCACAGCTGCAGCCACATACCTAGTAATGCTGTGTCTTCCCCTGCATCTTCTTTAAAACAGGGGCGGTGTGGCACAGAGTCACTTGAGGAAGATGACGGAAGGTTGCTTTCTCCACTCCTGTCCTCATCTTGGGATGTCACACTGAGATTCCCAACAGAAACACTTCCTGGGGCAGCTTCTGGAATGGGCTCCTGTGCATCCTCAGGGTCCCCCTTGAAAGGCAGACAAAGGGCAACGGTTTTCTCAGTGACATGAGCACAGTGAGGGGTCAGGTCCTAGTAAATTAACACAAAACACCTGACTTTCTACAGGTAATCTGGTGAGAAGCACACCACACCTCTTCTATCCAATGTCATGATAAAAGCGTGTAATTCTCAAGACCTAAATAAAAGGTTTGGTTTGGTTTAGTCTAAACACAGTTTCCCAGTCTCATGAAAGTTGTATCTGACCTTTTAAACTATTTAGTTACCAAGTGGCTCTTTCCAACTGTCTTCCTGTAGAGCCTGTGAACTTGTGCAACCTCACTGATGCTCCCTTAAGAGGCAGCTAGGTGCCCTAACGACAGCCCCAGACAATTTTACAGCCACAACACTGGGGTATCAGAGTTAAACAGGCTCTAAACAGCTTTAGATTTTGGTTTGTCTTCTTCCTTATACATAGTGCCCTCCCTCTTCTATTTGATGCTTTGAAAGAAGATAATGAAAGGAAGGTCAGAGACTCCTTTACCACAACTACATAAAGCCTCAACATCAGCAGGTGGGTGTTCCAGACATTCTTTTTGGTTAATCAAAGAACTAAAGCTGCACGTAGGCAGATGAAACTGATGGAAAATGACTAATGGCTGGTAGCTGTAAGCATGGGAGTCACAGGCACAAGTACTCAACTTCCTTGGGTTCTCAAGACGTCCTTGGTCTGCTCTATGAACATTTTAAAATCACCCCTTCCTCCCTCACTGGTAACTAGACATCCTAGACACTCAAAACCGTTCTTCCCTGACACCAATTCCTAACACATCAAGCAAACATTCCTGTTATAATGTCACAATGCCAACTCCTGTTCAGCTCCATCCCAACCTGTTTCTCTAAACAAACCCAACTACCTGCTAACCTTTAACCTGACAGTTCATATCCTCGTGCACACACCATCTACCTATTACACACTGAGTCAGAGCCCTCATCAGTCCCACTAAAATATACTCTCTCCATCTTTCCATGTCTAACAGGCAGTAAAAGATCTTTCTTTTCTGATCCAGATGGCATTTACTATGTTCCCTTGTTATGCTGTATCTCTGGATATGTACTGGTTCCATTTGGCCTAAAAGAGAAATCCCCAAGAGTCCTTATCTAGCAAAGGAGCTATACCTTGCTTATCTCTGAGCCAAGCTCAGTGTAACATCTTAGATAGTATCCCTCTGGTCAGTGTCTTCGCAATGAATGCAGTGGACACAGCTGCAAACCAAAGGACTGCCTTTAAACTCTGCATAAAGGGTCACTGGTAACTCTTGAGTACTTATAAGGGAATAGGGACCTCTTAAAATTGAAACATTGAAAGACACATAAATTCTTAGCTTTGAAGTTACAATAACTTTCTGTCCTTTACAAAGTAAGTCATATATATACTCTGGTTCTCTATATTCTAGCTTAGCACAAGCTTAGGAGTGGACCTGAGGAAGGGAGTTCAAGACTTTTTCAAGAAAACATTTCATCAAATTCTATGTTTTTTCATTTAATCTTCTGAACCATTCAGCTTCTTGCTGAACTGTGGTTTCTAGAGTAGAGGGCATGAACCAAGTGCATCAGGGAGGTATGTATGCTATCCCAGGCTAAAGGGACTGAAGGAAGTTTAGATATTCTGTAAGAAAGACATTTCAGGACAAAGCAGGATGGGGTTGTGGTACCAACCTTTCCTCCCTGAAGGGCTACTGCAAGGGAATTATGAACCACCATGTGAAACATTCTACAGGGCATGTCAGCAGCAAGAGGACACACCAAGCTAGAGGATGATGTCACACCTGTAGCCTATGAAGACAGTCTTGTTCCATGGGCAGTTCATTAGTAACACCATTATAGAAGCTTACATGGCTATTATGGCTTAAAGTTGCATAAAATGTTCATTCAGTTTATGTGCTGTGGGGAACTGAATCTGAGGCTTCAATGCAAGATATGCAAGCTACATTCCCAAGTAACTTCAAATATTTTTATCTAAAATACTTTATTATTTAATCAATAGTATTTTGAGTAATAATAGATCATATGGGTATCTAAAAAACAACAACAATACAAAAAAACTTAAAGAAGACCTCTCCCCATATCTCCTCTACGTAGGGAAAAAATGACTTATGTTTAAAGCCAATTCCTTAACAATTAGCTATAAGTTTTAAATTAATAGAGTAGGGACAATAAGAGTGCTTCATCTAGAGGCTGTGAAGATGAAATGTGGCTTAGCTATTGTTACAGTCTCTTTCACTTTACTCTTACATCCCCTAAGAAAGGTCCTTGCCCATCAAACTATCAAAAAATAATAGGCAAAATACAGGACAAATTTAGCCTGTATTAATGAACTGTGAAACCCAGCAACAGTGAACACAGATGTCAAAAACTGTAGAGTGTAGTATGTGTAAAATGTGTCTCTGAAACCAGAAAATGTACAATGCCCTTCTGTTTCATACATTCTATGATTCAGGTTTACATAAACCAAACACACACACACACACACACACACACACACACACACA